>APFE031494904.1:0-12598 GCA_000404065.3 Pinus taeda
GTTTTAAGCTATATTCACTGTTGGAAAAAATTTATTAATTCTAGATCTTGGTCATTAACGATAATTGTTTTAAATCTGGAATCTTTTGCATGTGACAGTGTTGGGCATTTATGTGGATTATCGTCACTTTTTTCATCACATATTGAAAATTGATCTGGATAACTTGTTCTATTGATGGTTGATTTAAATATCGAAGGAACTGGTCTGAATTTATTTCTATCTTGTGGTCGTGTCTTGTTTTGGCATTTACTCTATCTGACTTGATCATTTAAATCCATGAAGTTATCCATCATTAAAATCTCCAAGTGCTTGTTTGCTTTGTTGTGTCTCCCAACCCAGCTTGTTCCCAGTTGGTCTTACTTTATCCCACAGGGTCTACCCCCCTTAGCATAGGGAGACGGCTTAAACGGAGAGATCAGGGATCAGGGTGACAACCCTCGTCCTGAGTGTTGTCGCACTGCCTAGACACTGCGCGCCAATAGAGTAAATACAAACATATTTTCTTGACCCCTTGTTGTGTGCATGCACTCAATAATGCATTGAAAGACATTGACAAAATTTAGTGGGTATATAACTTGGTGACAACTACAAGAAAGGTGCAGATGTTTATTTGCAATCATCACACCTCTTTAGCCATGTACAAGTCTCATACAGGGAAGGAATTCCTCAAGCCTACTGATACCAGATATGCTAGTTATTTTTTTTTATTCAAGAGGATGTTGGAGGTGTAGTCATCATTGCAGGTCATGGTTGTGACTCTAGATTGGAACAGATGGGCAGAATCCAAGACAGAGGAAGGGAAGAAAATCAAGATTCAGATATTGGATAATGATTGGTGGACAAATTGTGGTTATTTGGTGTCACTCTTACGTCTTATAGTTGAAGTCATTCGCTACACTGACACAAATTCTCCTACTCTTGGAGAAATGTATGAGACTTTTGATAGTATGTTGGATCAAGTAAGGGTGGCCATTGATGAGAAAGATCCTTCCTTAGAGTTCTATATGGCCCAGATTCGACCCATTATTCAGCGTAGGAGGGATCGAATGAATACACCTTTGCGCATTACAAAGATGTATAGTTCAAAATAAGGGACAACAACTAGGAGACAATGGATGCAATTTGCAAGTCTCAATGGTCCCTTCAACAAGCATGATGCAAGGGAAGATCACAATGATTTAGGCAAGACTGACGCCATTGGTTGGTGGACCATGCATGGTGATGATGCTCTAGAGATCCAAGAACTTGCTATTCGCTTATTGTCTCAGATTGTTAGTTCCTCTGCAGCAGAGAGGAATTGGTCACATATAGCTTCATCCACTCTAGCAAGAGGAATAGAATTTCCTCTAAGAGAGTAGAGAAGCTAGTTATAGTGCACAGTTCTCTACATCTTGCACGTAGGAAGACACTAGAGTATCGAAGGGGACCAACAACACGATGGGATGTGGATCCAGAGGATAGTGCACAAATAGATGATGAGGATGGACTAGATGAGTTGCAATATGGGTTGGTTGGAGTTCTTTTGGTTACTCGAGAGAGTGACTCCGACTCAGGTAACGACATTCCCATTGATGGTCCCGATGACTTCATGCAGCAGATGGATGTAGAGGACCAATCATTGAGATTGAGTCCTTGATGTTGATTTTATTTTCAATGCGCATTATCCATTTTTACTTATCAGTTTTAACATTTGAGTTGTGACACTAGATATTGATGACCTCAGACTGATTTTTGACTCTTCACTCTTAACTATTTTTGAGTTTGAAACTTTGAGTTATATAAATTTAGTGTTCAAACTTCAGTATCTAGTATATAGTATATAGTATTATACTAGTATGTTTTGCTTTCAATTTAGATTCTAGAATGATGAATGATGAATTTAATTTTTAAATCAATGTAGATTGTAGAATGATGAAATGATGAATGATATGGATCAATGTATTTGAATATTTCATTATTGAATCTCATGGTATGGATGAATAATGAGTATGTCATGTAAAGATGTAAGTATCAAAATGAATGAGGAGTGGATCAATATATTCTATTTGATCAATTATGATTTAAATATTAATGTGGATCAAATTTCAATGTATTGGTTTTACTATTAGTTCTATTTAATATGCCTTTCATAATGGATAATGAATATGAACTTGAATTTTATATTATATATAATTAATAAAAAATTATATACCCTGATGTACCCTCGTCCCCCCTAAATTTCCCTAAAATTTGAGGGTACTCCCACATGTCCCCTTTGTGCGTCTCCCCACACCCACGTCTCTCCGTCCTGGAGTCTTGGTGGAACATTGGAAAAAAGTCCCCGAAAAAACCCAATGCGGGAAAACCAGTGCAACAAATGAGGGTTTTATTATTATGCAACAGTGAAAATCCAAGTACAATCTATGGATGCTCAACTGGCAATCCAATCAGCAAGTATCTTATAGAAATAATTAGAGAAAAAAATTCTCACCCCACAAGCAATCCGGGGACTAGCTCTAACAAAAATCTGGCCATCCAAACACTAGCGTGAGCCCTTTTGCATTGCCTCTGCGCTGTCTCTCACATGTGTGGCTCGATTCTGCCTCTTAGCAAGCCGTCTAGCCTGTCTTTGCTGTTGGAAGCGACTCTCTGACTCTCTGGAAGATTTTTTTGGCCTCTAGAAATTGAATCGACCTCCTCCTTAGCTAAGTAGAACTACGCTGTTAGCTTCTGCGCAGTGTTTGTGCTACTTTTGTGTGGATCACTTCTGTCACTTGTTGTTGCCTCTCTGGATTTAGAAAACTTCATCCAAATCACTGCCCCGGCCCCTCACTCAATGTTTTGATCTCTGGCTCTTCGGTTGCTGATTGCTGCTACTCTGGAAATAGATCTGCCAAGGAAATCGAATTTCTGGTGTTCTCAAGTGTGTTCTTGAAGTGCCGATCGACTTCCTCTTATAATCCACTGTTGGAGCACCAATGACAAAGATTAAATCTTAATCAATGGCTAGGATCATATTAAAGTTGATCCGTTTGAGTTTCTAGATGATTCTCACCTTATCTCAATTAATATTGATTAATTAATCATATTCCCTAAGTTTAGACTTAGGAAATATATAAAAAATGGTTAATAATCTGATTGAGACACTTATAGGTGGAATTTCCAGAAACGATTTCTGGGTTTTGGAGATCTCATGTATTTTAGCCTCTACACCAAACTTCCTATTTAGAACACATTCGATGCTACAAAAACTAGTAGAGGAGACAAAAGTACAAACCCAACCCCCTCTTTCTGCCGAATCCCCCCATCAATCCATGCCCAAAAGTGTCCATGATAAGTAAACAAAATTACCCAACTTCACAATGAAAAGCCATACCTTGGGGTCGAAAGACCCACCTTCAAACATACGATCATAACAGATGGGCGAGGGATAACATGCTTGGCTTAGGTGGCGGATATAGTGGCCTATAGTGTTGGAAATACTAGGGGGGTGAATCAATATTTCTTTTCAATTGTTATTTTTCTATTTAGATCACTTATAATTAGAACACAAAATGAACAATGATATAATAATAATTTTATTAATCAATGATGAGGACTCCAATCCTCTTCTTTACAATAAATCAAGTACAATAATCCTTAGGGCTCCAACCCTAGATGAAGATACCAATCTCCAATCCACCAGACTCGAACCTATAGTTTTCCAAGCACCAACTTGGACTTCATGAGGTTTCAACTGTTGATTTGGGGTAGCATTGGATGTGTTCTAGCCATGAAAATTAGTGGAGAGGCTAAAGCACATGAGATCTCCAAGACCCAGAAATGGTTTAGATAGATTGTACTTGGTTTGAGAGATATTAAAATAATTAATATTTTTAATGGAGTTCTTAAGTCTAAACTTAGGAAAAATAAAATATTAATGGGTATTAATATAAAATTAGGTTAGAAGGTTCCAAAAGTTATGGATCAAACCAAATCTAATCTTAGCTGTTGATTACAGATTTAATCTCAGCCGTTGATAGACAAAGGAGAAAACTAAGAAGAGGCTTGAGGGTCAGTTGGAGAATACATTGAGGGAGACCAGTCAGTTTGATTTTTGGAGCAGGGTTATTTGAGAAATTCAAACTAGTGGTATGGAGAGCAGCAGGAGGTAGGAAGTACGGAACAGAGAGTCGAGAACAGCACTGGAAGATCAACGTAGAGGTTGGAGACACAGACGCAGAGGCAGCAAAGTGCGCAGTCACTGGAGGGCCTGCGTGGGTGACGTAGAGAGGCCCAGTGCTGACGCAAAGAGGCAGGGGCTGATGCAGAGGGTTTGGGAGCTACGCAGAGGTCAACCAGACTGACGCTGAGTCTGGGAGAAGTGTTGGAGAATTTTCTCTCTGTTGGGTAAGCCAGTTTGGCACCCAGTTGTACTGAAGAATTGCTGAATAATAAAATCCTCCCTTACTGCACTAGTTTTCCCACATTGGGTTTTTCCGAGGACTGTTGTCCAAAATATTTGTGTTGATGTGTTGATTCTTGTGCATTTGTTTGTTTTTGTATTATGGGGTGATATCTACAACATAATTTATTTTAATATTTATTGAAGGATTTTCATATATAACTTATTGGGAAAATAAGTAGGTAAAATAAATCATTTATTGTAGTGATAGATTTTTTCACATGGTATTGTTGATTTGGGGTAGCATCGGATGTGTTCTAGCCTCGAAACTTGGTGGAGAGGCTAAGGCACATGAGATCTCTAATACCCGGAAATGGTTTGGGCAGATTCTAAATAGTTTGAGAGATATTAAAATACTAAATATTTTTAATGGAGTCCCTAAGTCTAAACTTAGGGAAAATAAAATATTAATGTGTATTAATGTAAAACTGTGTTGGAATGGTCCAAAAGTCATGGATCAAGCCAAAATTAATCTTAGCCGTTGATTAGGGACTTAATCGCAGCCGTTGAACTATCAAAGGGAAAAGTATAAAAGGAGGCTTGAGGGTCACTTGGAGAACACACCGAGTTGATCAAGATTTTGATTTTCTGGGGCAAGGTTTGCTGAGGAGAGTGATCAGAGTTGCAACTGAAGGGCAGTGAATACAGAAGCAGAGAGGCAGCGATAGTACTAGGAGGATCAACGTAGAAGTCGGGAGAGAGGGACGCAAAGCCAGCTAGAGGTTCACGCAGATCCAGCCAGGGCTCACGCAGAGGCAGCCAAGAGTTGCATAGTGCCTTAGAGAGCCGGCGTGGGTGTGGTAGAGGCTCTAAGGGGTGACGTAGTGACTCTAGAAGCTGACACATGGCGGTCTAGGGTGACGCTAGGCAGAAGCTGGGCCAGAAAGGGATGACGCAATCCCTAGAGGCTGAAGCTGGGGTTTTCGTGGGGCAAATTGGTGCTCGGAGCTGTCGGAGTGTTTATCCGGGGTTTCAGCCGGAACATCTGTCTCTCACTGAGAGGTACTATTGCCGAGATTATTCTCTATTGAGTGAGCTGGTTTTGGCACCCAAATTGTATTCCGAAACTGCTTAATAATTAAAACCCTCAGATAGCTACACCGGTTTTCCCGCAATGGGTTTTTCCGAGGACATTGGTCCAAAAACAACGGTGTCACTTGTGTGCTTATTGTGTTTCCTTCAGTTGATGATCTGTAATGTGTTGAGCATGTACTTGTATTTATTTTCAGTATTTACATGGTAAATAATTTGTTAATTAATCAGAACAAGTAGGCAGAAATAAATCAGAAAAGTACATGATGGGTTTCTAATGGGTTAGACTTAGAAATTCCAACAAGGATCAGAGCAAGTAGTCAGAGATAGGAAGGGAAAATGAATTATGGGTCGAGACATGATGCAGAGGCATCTATGTCAGGAGACTCGCACAGATTTTCAGAAAACTACACAAGAGAAAGTGATTTCGATTTCTTTATGTTGGCTTCTACGCTGGAAGAAGAAGTGGCTTGTGTGACTAGCTTTGCATCATCATAGGTGTGGTATATAAAAAGTGGAGCCTCTTGGCATATGATGAGAATCCAGGAATGTTTCTCAGATTATCGGGAGGAGAAGATGAACTTTCAGATCAGCATGGGGAACAAGGCAAAGTGTACTCTAGTAGGGAGGGGTACCATAACTTTTCAAATAGAAATAGGAGAGCGATTTCATGCTATTAGTGTGTTGCATGTACCAAGATTGGGGATGAATTTACTTTCCGTGTCGCAACTTCAAGGCAAAGGCTATGACATTTTCTTCATCAAAGAGAATGTATACGCCAAACACCCGAGCTAGAAACAAAAAGCGCAGATCAGGATCAAAAGTAATAGGTTGTACAGACTACAACTAGAATCGCCAATGGCACTAATAGGCAGCCATGGAGACAAGGATTTGAACGAACCATGGCACAGAAGAATGGGACATTTGCACCATGGGGCTTTGAGAATTCTCAGGAGTACTGTAACAGGAGTTCCAGATCTTAGTATAGAACGAGATGATGTATGTAGAGGATGTGCTCCAGGAAAGTATGCCAAAGCAACATTTCCTAGAAGTAAAAACAGGGCCAAGAGTGTACTAGGATTGATACACTCAGATATCTGCGGACCCATGTCCACTAAAGCTCCTAGTGGTGCCTAGTACTTCCTCACCTTCATTGATGACCACTCAAGGAAAACTTGGATCTATTTTCTAAAAACCAAGGACGAGGTTTTTTGTCAATTCAAAGAGTTCAAGGCTCTGGTGGAGAATCTCACTAGGAAGAAAATAAAAGTTTTGCGCTCAAATAATGGAGAGTATGTTAATATGGACTTTATTGATTTTTGTGCTAAGGAGGGCATCAAAAGAGAATGGATAGCTCCTTACGATCTGGAGCAAAATGGAGTAGCAGAAAGAAAGCACAGGACTATTGTAGAAGCAACTAGGGCCATGATGTATGATCAGGATATGCCAAAATTTCTGTGGGTAGAAGCGTGCAACAGAACAATTTATGTTCAGAATAGAACTCCTCATCTGGCATTGGGCAAGATTACTCCAAAGAAAGTCTTCACAGGGAAGATGCTTGAAGTCAGTCATTTAAGGATATTTGGGAGCTTAGCATATTGCCACATGCCCGAGGAAAAGAGGAAGAAGCTGAATCAAACTGGAGAGAAAGGATATCTAGTGTGATATAGCGAGAATGCTAAGGCATACAAAATCTATCTTCCAGGGAGAAGGAAGGTAGTAGTTCGACGAGATGTGAAGTTCATGGAGGACAGGGCTTTCAAAAAATCTCGAGAAATGCCTTCTGAGGAGCAGTCAAAAGAGAAACCATTGGTCAAACCTCTACAACCAACGGAAGAAAAGAATTCTTCCTTGGGTCAGGAAGAATCACAAGATGAGGAGGAGCTAAAAGGAGCACCTACTGACGAAGGAAGAACGAGTAGGAAACTTCGTCAGATTATGCGAGATGCAAAGGACTTCATCGGTGCGCCAAGGAACAATAAGAGGGAGCGCAAACGACTAGATAGATATCATGCATTAGTAGCTTAGGATGGGGAGCCTGCCAGTTTTTAGGAGGCAACTCAACATCAAGTTTGGCTGGATGCGATGGTAGAGGAGTACAACTCCATAATGGTGAACGATGTCTGGGAGGTAGTGCCAAGGCTTCAAGACAGATTAGTGGAAGGTTTGAGATGGATTTACAAGATCAAATACGATGCAGACGACAACGTTGAGAAATACAAAGCCAGGTTTGTGGCTAAGGGGTATGCTTAGAAGGAAGGAATTGACTACGAAGAGACCTTCACCTCGATAGCCAGGTATACATCTGTTAGAACTATGATATCTCTTGCAGCACAGATGGGGTGGGAGATTCGTCAGATGGATGTCAAAACTACATTTTTGAATGGAGTGATAGAGGAAGAGGTATACATTGAACAACCAAAGGGCTTTGAGACACATGAGAAAAAGTCTCATGTTTGAAGATTGAAGAAAGGCTTGTATGGGTTGAAACAGGCACCTAGAGCATGGTATGGTCGAATTGATGGCTACTTGTAGCAAATGGGGTTTGTCAAGAGTGACGCAGATCCAAATCTCTACTATCTGGTTGTAGAGAATGAGCCTCTGATCTTAGTATTATATGTGGATGGTGTATTCCTAACCAGATCATCCAAGCTCATAGGGGATTGCGGGAAGAATCTAGCGATGAAATTTGACATGAAGGATTTGGGACGAATGCATTATTTCCTAAGGTTGGATGTTTGATAGTAGAAGAAGGAGATCTTCCTTGGGCAAGGGAGATATGCTACAAAAATCTTGAAGAGATTCAAGATGGAAGACTATAGACCCATGGTTACTCCAATGATAACCAACTGGAAGAAGATTGATGCATCAGAAGACAAGGATGTTGATCCCACCTTATACAGGCAACTCATAGCGTCCCTGATGTATCTGGTCAATACCAGGCTAGACATTTGCTACACTGTCAACACCCTCAGTCAGTTCATGGTGGAGCCGAAGAGGGTGCACTGGGCAACAACCAAACATGTTCTAAGATATTTACAGGGAACAATCGATTATGGACTCTTGTACACCAGGAGTAAGGATATCAGATTGGGTGGATTTACTGATGCAGATTGGGCAGGAAGTTCAGTGGATTGGAAAAGTACCTCTGGGTACTGTTTCAACATTGGATCAGGAATGACCTCTTGGTGCAGTAGGAAACAAAAATCCGTGGCTCTGAGCTCGGCTGAGGCAGAATATATGGTTGCGAGAACAACTTCGTGTGAGGCCATATGGCTTAGAAAATTGCTTGTGAACCTATTTAGAAGAAAGATGGAAGCGACCAGGATCATGTGTGATAATCAGAGTTGCATCGAATTCTCTGAAAATCCAGTATTTCATGATCGGTCAAAGCATATTGATATCCGGTGTCATTTTGTCAGAAACTGTGTCCAATGAGGAGCTGTATAGTTGAGCTACACTCCTACAGGAGAACAGGTGGTAGACATCCTCACCAAGGCCCTTGGAAGAACAAAGTTTGACTACTTCAGGGAAAAGATGGGGATGATAAAGGATCCATTTTAGTAGTAGAAATGGGGGTGATGTTGTCGTGTAGTAGCAGTCAGCAGTAGCACAATGCAACTGTTGATTTGAGGTAGTATCAGATGTGCTCTAGCCACGAAACTTGGTGGAGAGGCTAAGGCACATGAGATCTCCAATACCCAAAAAGGGTTTGGACAGATTCTAAATAGTTTGGGAGATATTAAAATAATTAATATTTTTAATGTAATCTGTAAGTCTAAACTTAGGGAAAATAAAATATTAATGTGAATTAATATGAAACTGTGTTAGAATGGTCCAAAAGTCATGGATCAAGCCAGATCTAATCTTAGCCATTGATTAGACACTTAATCTCAGTCGTTGATTTGTCAACGAGAAAAGTATAAGAGGAGGCCTATGGGTCACTTGGAGAACACACTGAGGGAGACCAATTAGTTCAATTTCTGGAGCGGGGTTAGCTGATAAATTGAAGTAGTGGTCTGGTGACCAGTCAGGAGGCAGAAAATACGGAACAGAGAGACGACGGATCAGTGCAGAGGCAGAAGAGGCAGACGCAAGGCCAGTGGGAGCCACGTAGAGGCAGCAAAGACTGCGTAGAGCCAGCAGGGCCTGCATCATCCACTTAGAAGCTGCAGTATTGACGCAGAAGGCCAGAGAAGTTGTACAGAGTCTCAACAAGCTGACGCAGAGGTTTTCAGGCCACGCAAAGGTCAGCAGAGCTGATGCTGGGATCAGAAGAAGTGATGGAAAATTTGTGTTAAAATTGGCAACTAGGGCCAAACTTCATGTGGGTCATCTTATTCATGGCCGATAATATTTTTATTAGATTTCTCTCGTCGAGAGGTGTAGAATTGATCTAAAGATCATCTAATTCCGATAAGTATTTATGGAGATTCGAATTTATTTTGATTATGGAATAATTATCATGCCGACCAGCAACTCATGTAGGCTCAGAAGCCCAACAGATGCATCTATTCATCATCAACATTTGTGTATAAATACAGGAGGACTTTTCCTCATTTGCACACTCTCATCTCATCACATCTCTCTCTCTCTCTCCTGCGCAGAAAAGAGGCTCTTCTCCTACTGCGTAGAAAGGGACTTTTCTCTCACATGTGTGGAAGGAAGATGCAGAATTTAGGGCTACAGCTGCGGATTGGAAGTTTGACCAGTGTTGACCTTCAAACTCTCTCTCAGAACTGCACTGTAGGTGGAACTGACTCTCCTCAGAAGCTTGTACATTTTGGTGAAGGAATCAAGCCGATCCGACGGTTGGTTTGCAAGATATTGTTTGCCCTAGTTTGGCTGATCTAGGGTTTGCTGCTACCGATGTAGATCAGATTTATGTACTATTTCTCTTTACTGAATTATTGAGGATAAAGGAAGATTTGATGAAAGGGTTTCCCCACATTGGGGTTTGTCCCGTGCTAGATGCCTCATCTTGTGTCACTTGTCTTGGCTTGTTTTCTGTCAATCGTTTAATGTTCTATCTGCACTTTACTTTATGTACATGTGATTGCTAATCTGTGAATAATAATAAGAAAGATAAGTAAACTGCTCTAAGCATAGAACATACCATAACTTAGCATGGTATCAAAGCTGAGGTGAAGACAAAGCCCGAGCAAAAGCAAGAGCAATCACCAAAGAGAAGATTGGCAAGGCTATCCTAAAAGAACTATGGGGTCCTCAACACTCTTCCCCATCGAAGACAAGCTCTGTGCAAAGTCTGACTATCATGGATGGAAGATGTCTCTCGATCTAACCTTAGAAGATCAAGGAGTGTTGGACCATGTGAGAGATAATATTGTTGAGCCTCCATCAAATGCACCCACTGCTGCTAGGAACAAATGGAAAATTGGTGAAGTCAAAACAAAGAAGATCATCCAGGACTCTATCGACGAGCACTTGGTGGCCCACATTTCCGATCTGAACACCTCCAAGGAAATCTACGATAGATTGGTGAGTTTATTTAAAGTTAATGATGCAAATCAAGTTTTGTTTCTTAGAAATAAGTTGAAGGAAATTAAGAAGGGCAAAGATGAGAGCATGCAAGCATATTTCTTAAGAATCACCGAGATCAAGAACGATCTCCTATCTATTGGGGAGATTATTACTGATAGGGAAATGACACTCACGACTTTTGGAGGATTACCATCTGAATGGTACGTGTTCAAGACTACTGTTCTCAACAATAACATAATTCCTGGATTCGAGGAATTAATGGCAAGATGCATTTAAGAAGAAACAAGGATAGAAGAGCAAGAAATGCCCATGCCTAAAGGTCCTCATGTTGTCTTCTCTTCTCATGCTAAGAAAAGAAATAATTCTGGGACTAAATAAAAAAGAAAGGCTAGACCTAAGGGTGGAAGCAAAGGACGATGTTACATTTGCGATAAAATAGGTCACTATGCAAGAGAATGCCCTAATAGAAGGGACTCACACTGGGACGATGATAAAAATCCCTCTCATGCCAATCAAAGGAATGACAAATCTAATAGCAAAGGCAAAAGGAGTGCTGGAAATCAAGGAAGAGGACAACCATTCAAGAAGGCTAGAAATTCCAGGTATGAATCTAACATTGTTGACAATAAGCAGGATGAATATTATCTACCAGCTGCTTTATCTACCTCTGCTCCTTCGGACTCAATGGGAATTTGGTTCATTGATAGTGGTGCCTCAAGGCACTTCACTAGTTACAAAGAAGTTCTCCATAATCTGATAGATAAAGAAACTAACCTGGAAATTGTCCTTGGAGATAATATGAAATATCCCGTGAAAGGTGTAGGCAATGTCTCTCTTAAATTGAATCAAGGTAATATGATCCACTTACAGGATGTACTATATGTACCTGACCTCAAAAAGAACTTGGTGTCCATCTCGACAATGGAAGACAAAGGCTACAAGGTGACCTTCGGTGATGGCAAGGTACGTGTATGGAAAAGCAATGTTAAAGATGTCTTTACTCTTGGGTTTCGAGTTGATTCATTATATCAGGTCGGTGGAAGTCTGCTAGGTGTCATGTCTTGTGACACATCTCTTCAGTCCGAACTTTGGCATCATAGGTTTGCCCACCTTCATTATAAAGCTCTACCTGATGTAAGACAAATGGTGACAGGGATGCCCGAATTCCAAGTAGAGAAAGAAGGTGTATGTCCGGGATGTGCCGCAGGAAAGCTCAAAAGGGGACCATTCCCCTCAAGCCAAAGCAAGACCTCCGATATATTACAGTTGGTTCACTTAGACATATCAAGTATGATGCCTGTGAACTCCTTGGGAGGATATTCATATTACCTTACTTTTACAGATGACTATTCTCGAAAGACTTGAATATACTTCTTGAAAAAGAAGGATGAAGTGTGCTCTTGGTTTCGACACTTCAAAGCCTTGATCAAGAATCAAATCGAAAGGAAGATCAAGATCTTAAGGACTGATAATGGGACTGAATATGAATCTAACGAGTTTCATGACTTTTGTAAAGAGGCTGGCATTAAGAGGGAGACGACTACACCATATACTCCTAAACAGAATGGTGTGGTGGAAAGGAAGAACTGTATGATTGTGGAAGCTGTCCGTGCCATGCTCCATGATCAAAGACTTCCGAAG
>APFE031494907.1:0-11782 GCA_000404065.3 Pinus taeda
CCTTGCCAGGTAGTCTAAGCTATGGCTTTCGGAGATAACATCAATGACATGAGTAATCTGATATCTAAACTAACTACTAAAGCAAGTGAACAAGACTGGAATCAAAGCATAACTGGAATTAAAACTAAGAAAAGCAAAGTCAACAGAGAGGCTAATTCCATGTCACTAGTTATTGCAAAAACTGTAAGAAAATACCCCAGCCTACTCTATCCTGAAACATACACACAATGATCAGCGTTAACAACAATATACAAAGCTTGTAAAATCATGAACATAAACGAAATGTTAATACCATGGATGAAATATATACACAGGTGGATAACTTATGAAATATATGCAAATGAAATGAGAAAAAAATGCATAAAACTTTACAGTAAAAGAAAATGAAACCTCAGTGTGCAGGGGCCCTCTGCACAGCCTCGGTGAATAGGCTATCAGTCAAGAATTATGCTCACGCAATCATATAGAAACAAAGTCTTCTTTTATATTTCAAAAAGCGTGACCACAGTGGGAGTAGTGTCACGACACAACAACTTTAACAACAAAATTACATTCACAAAAGACTAACTCTATGCGTATAGAAACGCGTTATTTATAACAAAAAATTCATAACTGTTTTCCTGTGAAACTACGTCAACAAAAGATACGTAAAAGACAACGTCCATGGATTTAGCATGATGGTTGCCGAGATTATTAAATCTATCAAAAGCGGCTGTTGGATTCACATCGTGGGGCAGCCTATAGGTGTCAACATGACCCTAGGGATCTAGAAACGGCCACGAATACTTCACGTGGTTGAAAACCGAGTCCAGCTGCCGTACGACTCGTTCGGTAGACCATCCTTTGACCAACGTTGACCACGGCTTTCCTTGATGAATCCGGCTAGACCAATAGGACCTGATCCATGTCTAGGTCATTTCTAACTTGCTCACGTGTCTGGTTTTGCCGAATGAAACCTGCAACCTGGAGTTTAACAAAAACAACTGCGGAAAGTTGAAACAGCTGCAGAAAGAGGCTGCATTTCGCAGCTCATAAGCAAAATCTAATTCAAACAACAAACACAAAACATAGTTAAAAAACCACTTTAAATGCTCTTTTAAGATGAATATGTAATGATGTTGATAGCTTATGAGGTCCAGGTGAGTGGAAAAAGTTTAGGAAAATGTGTAGGAGATATGTAGTTTCAGGGATCAACATACCCCCACTGTGAAGATGTTGCATGTCCCCATGCAACCAAAACTTTGACCATCCCCCCTTCAGTCCATGTGTTCTGAGACTTCTGCTAGCACACCCAACCTTGTTCTCTTCTTTCTTGGTACTACTAACATCCTAGGCTTCCTCATTAAGCACTTGAATTTGAGGTTATAAGAGCTCTACTCAGCCTCTTTCTTTTTTTCTTCAACTTCCTGTTCTTTTTCTGCCACAGCCCAAGATGCAACATGGTGTTGTCGTGAATGATCTTGTACAATCTACTTTGTTACTTTAATGTTTCATTTTCTCTCTTGATGTGTCTATTTAAGATCTCTAGTTCAAAATTTTCCTGTTTCAATGATTGGATTAGAGCTTCCTATGCTGCATGAGGTTGGGTAGATGAAGTGCCTGGATTTGTGGCAGTCTTCTCCAACAATTCAATATAATCATACATTTCTTGTTGGTTTGGGTCCACCTCAGGTGTAGTTTTTCTTGGGCTGACCCCAAAATCCGATTGAGAAGGATTGATCTCCAAATGTGGTCGAGAAGGACACATGTCAAAATCTGGCTGAGAAATAGGAGTATGGTGTGGGCTACAGCCAGGAGGAATTGCTGGAGGCTGTTCCGGTGTTTCCCCTCCTGAATCAATGAAATGGAGCCCTTTTGTTTGTACTGTCCTTAATTTCCCTTTAAGTCCAGAGCTCCTCCTTAAATTTTGTGAGCTAGTGTCTTCTTTCCCGACACTCTATTTTCCTTTCCCTTTCTTCTCTGCTACAGCTGATTGTTCTTGAAGATAAACTAATATTTAAAATAGTATTTGGTGGTCCTCTTCTGAGGAAGGTTCTGGGGTTTGATAGACAACCTCAATGTTTCTCTTCCCCTTTAATTTTCTTTGCTTCCTATCCTTAGTTCTTTCCTTCTTTCTTTCAGACAATTTTTCTTCTTGATTAATTTCTTTGGCCATGTTAGTAGGAGTGTCTTGAATCCTTACACTAGTTTTCTTCCTCCTACTCTTCCTTGCTGAGCTGCTCTCTGGTGTTTCAGGGGGATATGAAATTTCTAACCAAAAACTGTTCTGAGGTGTCCTTCTTTTCCTTTAACTATTTTTCAATTAAAAATTTCACAAACTCGTGATGGTACAGGTGGGGTTCTATGTCCTCCAAATTCTTTTGGATAGTTACGAACATCTTATTCAAACTATTCAATAAAAAGTAAGGCAGATTGAAGGTTTGATTTTCTAAGAAGTTCATCAGCAACCGGGTGTGATACATATACATGGACCTGAAACGTCCTTCACAGGTAATGAATTTTTGGATAATCAATAATAAATTGGCCCACTTTTCTTCTAAAGCATAGACCGAGATTCCTCGTTTGAAAATAGTTATATCCATACCTGGATTGCGTAGGATAACCCTCCAGGCCTTCTCATCAAAGCTCTTGTTCTTGAACCATCGTTCTCCCTCCTATGGGAGTTCCGTAGCGGCTGCTATAGATGCCTCGGTGACTGAAAACTTAAGGTTTCCAACCTCAACCTCCATACCATTAAAAGACCTCACAAAAGTCTTTGTAATTTCCTTATTGTAGCCTCTGAATTTTTGAATGAACCATAGCCACCGTGCCTTCTTTAGTATGCTTTTCAATTGCGAATAACCCTCCATGAACTTGGGCCCTTCCGATTCTGCTCTTAACAAAAGATCCATTCCTTTCCTCCTGCCTCAAAATATGTCTGTGTGAGTAATGGATGAACGGAGGTAAAATGGCTGTGTTAGCGGGGAATGGACAAGGTTTTATGGAGAAAAGTCCAGTTATTGCAAATGGAGAAACAAAGAATCAGGTAGCGGGAATGAATTCACGGAGCGGAGCAAAGGCTTATGTGAATAGGGTAGAAATGCAAATGTAACTTCAATAGAACAGTAGGGGAGTGAAGTGAGCCCGACAGAGTTTTAAACTGGACGGCTGTGGAGTAGACGTTATCATGCGCACAAAATGGCTGCGGAATTTGTGTGGCGAAGAAGAGCCTTGAACAAATCAATTATGTCCCCATAATTACAGGTGGAGTGGCAAAGTACAACCAACATGAGTCAAATCAGGAGGCTGATCATGAGGCCGTTTGAAAATAAATGCAAGGTTTTTGGAGGAATCATATAAAGGTTGTGGAACGGTTATGGGAGGTATCAATGTCAATCATTACATATAATGGAGCCTTGGTTTCATAACTATATAAAATGTGCTCTAAATTCTATTTGAAATAAATCTTACTCATACCTTGGAATTCTTGCCACTTTTTGCCCATTAACCTTTGATCAACTGCTCCACGTTGATGCTTTTAGGTGCCTCATGTCTTCAAAATAGGTCCTTGGTCATACCTGCATTTGATTCTTTTTATTATTGGTCTAACATCTGACTGTCATTGTTGAATAACAGAGTGTTGGCTGCGAAATCAACAACTGGTTGTGGAATCAGTTTCTAGCTGCGGAAACAAGATTCAGCTCCGGAAACTGATATAATGAACATATGACTGAATGGAGATGGATGAATGATAACTAAATGAATGAAAACTGGCTATGAAAAGATTTTTATTGGTTGAATGAAATGAATTGAAGTGAAATGGAGTGAAGTGGAGTGAAATGAAGTGAAGTGGAGTGAAATGAAGTGAAGTGAAGTGAAAGAGAGATTTTTTTTTGGAAAATATAGGGCGCCAGAAGGTTCTGATTTTTGCCCTATATTTTCTAGATAAGACTGCCAATCAGTGATTGGTTTTCAGGCTTATACAAATTATTTGTTTATATATATATTTGTAGAAACAGAAAAAGAACAAGGACTAGGCTAGTGGAGAAGAAGGATTCTTCTTCACCAACCTTATTGCAGAATTATCCTGAAAGATTTTGACAAATTCCTCCTTTGAGAGTGGCTTATGATAGATCTTTAATAGGTAACCATTCACAATAAGAGGAGTTTGATATTCATCAATGGTTTTTATTCTTACCACTCCATTGCTAAAGACTTATTCAATCTCATATGGCCCAAGCCAATGAGTCTGAAATTTACTTTTGAAATCCTTGAACTTGGAATCAAATAGCAATGCGCAGTCTCCTTCTTGAAACTTTTTCTCTTTGATGTATTTGGCATGCCACTTAGCTCTTTGATATTGAACTAGATCAGTTCTTACGATTGCCTCTTGCCTGATCTCATCTAGTTCATTCAACTGCTTCATTCTATACTTTTGGGCTTCTGATAGATCCATTCCCAATTCAATTGCCATCTTGAAAGTTTTAACTTGGAACTCAATGGGGAGCAGGACTTCTTTCCCATAAACAAGTTCATAGGGAGAATGTCCTGTTGTATTCCTCCATGTAGTTCTGTAGGCCATAAGGCTTCAGGAAGCCTTTCTGCCCAATCTCTTATGTGTAGATGAACAGTCTTGGTAATGATGCCTTCAAGAACTTTGTTTGTAGACTCCACTTGACCATTTGCTTGCGGATTGTAAGGAGTAGATTTTCTATGCTTAACTTTGTATTCTTCCATCAGCTTCTCCACTAGGTTGGATGTGAATTGACTTCCCTGATCTGTCACAATTTCTCTTGGAACACCAAAGCGAGTAAAAATATCCTCATAAATAAAACTAATAACTGAATGCTCAGTAGCAGAAAATAATGCTTTGGCTTCTACCCATTTAGTGACATAATCAATGCATACCAATATATACTTTTTTTGCTTAGATGGTGGGTTAATAGGTCCAATGAAATCTAAAGCCCATTTTTCAAAGGGTTCGATGAGTACCTGTGACTGTAATGGAATTTCATTTGAAAGGGTAGGTTTCCCTACTCTTTGGCAGCTATCACACCTTTTGACATATTGTTTTTCATCTTTGAAGAGGGATGGCCAATAATATCCCAAAGAGAGGATTTTATAGGCTGTCCTTTTGTCAGCAAAGTGTCCGCTGCATGGTTCATCATGGCATGCTTTGAGGATATCAGGCATTTCATCTTCCATAACACATCTTCTGATCATAAGATTTGGCCCTGTTTTAAACAATTCATTAGAAATCCATGAATATTTTGAACTCTCCTAAATAATCTCTCTTCTTTCACCAGGAAATAAATGTGGAGGTAGTTTCCCTGTAACCAAATAGTTAGCTATATCTACATACCAAGGGGTCTTAGTAGTTACTGCAAATAAATATTCATCGGGAAACTTGTCCTCTACAGGAGAGTCTTCTTTAGTATTCTGAATCCTAGACAAGAAATCAGCTACTGTATTTTGTTTCCCTGGTCTATCCAACACAGTACTATTGAATTCCTGTAAAAGTAAGAGCCATCTTGTAACTCTGCCATTAGTAATAAGTTTTTTCATTAGATATCTAATTGCAGAATGATTAGTATGAATAAAGTTTCATAGTCTGTTATATAATGTTTGAACTTATTGATTGCATGAACAATAGCTAAGAACTCTTTTTCAATCATAGTATAGTTCAACTCAGTGGGAGTTAAATTTTTACTGGTATAGTAAATGGAATAATGAACTAGATATTTTTGTCCCAACACAGCCCCTAGAGCTGTATCTGAAGCATCTGTAGAAATATGGAAAGGAAGTTTCCCGTTTGGTCCTCTCAAGATGGGTGCTTCAGATATTCTTGTTTTCAAAGTTTCAAATGCTGATTGGAAATCAGGACCCCATTTGAATTCACAATCTTTTGTAAGAAGTTTGAAGAGTGGAGATGCTATTTTGGTAAAGTTTTCTATAAATCTTCTATAGTATCTAGTAAATCCTAGAAAACTTCTAACATCTTTTTGACAATTTGGAATAGGAAACTTGGAGATGACTTCAACTTTTGATCTATCAACTTTAATCCCATCCCCTGAAATATGATGTCCCAAAACAATACCTTCAGTAAACATCATAAAGAATTTTTCATGACTTAATGAAAGGTTTGTTTCTTTACATCTTATAAGGACTTTTTCCAAATTTTCTAATGCCTCTTCAAACGGATCGCCATAAACTGTAAAATCATCCATATATACCTCTACACAATCATGGATTAGATCAGAAAAAATTCCTAGTACCACTCTTTGGAATGTTGCGGGTGCATTACATAATCTGAAAGGAAGCACTCGATAAGCAAAAGTTCCCCATGGATAGGTAAATGTGGACTTATCCTGATCTTCAGGTGCTACCTGAATTTGATTATAACCACGAAAACCATCCAGAAATGAAAAGTACTTTTTGCCTGCTAATGTATCTAATACTTGATCGAAAAAGGGCAAGGAAAGTGCTCCTTCAAAGTTGCTTTATTCAATTCCCTGTAATCAATGCATACCCTCCATTTACCATTCTTTTTAGGTACTATAACTAAAGGAGAAACCCATCGGCTATCTAAAATTGGATAAATGAAGTTTACATTGAGTAGTTTTTGGAGCTCTTCTTTCACTATCTCCCTAAGATTTGGATTCATCCTTCTCTGAGGTTGTCTGATTGGTCTACTGTTTTCCTCGATATAGATATGATGGATGAAAGTCTTAGGGTCAATACCTTTCATATCAGTATACTCCCATGCAAACACAGTAGAATGTTTTTGCAAGATTTTGGTTAGTTCTTCTTGTTGTGATTTTTGCAGATTTTTGTTGATATTTAATGTTTTACCTGGAAAACTTTCAATGGTAGAACTACCGAACTCTTCCATAGAGTAAAGAGACATTTGTCTTGATGATAAATACTCAATGTCAGAATGTAATTGAAATTGTGTTTGGTCATATTCTGAAGGGGTTTCAAAATTTTCTAATGTGTTCAGAATTTGACTATCTTCACTAATTTCAGAAATGGTAAAGACAGGTTGTATAGTGTCCTCATCATCGATCCCTTCATTGTCTCCTACTTCTGTAATTGCTTTTGCTGGAGGATACAAATTAAATTTCTTTGTCGAAGTACCATCAGAAATGTACATATCCCCAGACCTACAACTAATGAAAGCATCAGCTGTGGCTAGCCAAGGTCTTCCTAAGATGAGTGGGTGCCCTCCTAGGTTACTCTTGGGAGTCAAAATCATGAAATCTACTGGATATTCCCAAGAATCTAAGGATACTGAAATATCTTCTAATACACCATCTGGTTTGATTATTGATCTGTCTGCAAGCTGCAATAATGTGGGTGTAAAAAGAAGATTAGGAAGTTTAAGCTGTTCCATAGTTTGTCTACTCATAATGTTGATAGCAACCCCTAAGTCAATCAAAGTATTTGGAATTTCTATCCCATTTATATGTGTCTTGACAATTGGGCTACCTGGATCTACATACTTCTGCATGGTAATTTTTCCCATCATGATATCTGAAATTTTTCCTACCAGGTAGATTCTTCTTGTATCTCTTGGTTTCCTTCCTGGTCTTTTGAGACTCAACTCCTTTATTGTTTTTTCTAGAATAGGAATCTCTCTAATGGCTTGTAGCAAGGGAATCTTGATACATACATTCTTTAATTCATCTAGAAAATCATAGTCAGGAAACAAGATTTGTTTTTCCACCCCTTTGTTAATTTGTAATCTTTCAGGGAAAGGAGGTGTAGATGAAGATGTAGGTTGCTCAAATATAGGAGTTGTGGGGGTTGACTCTTTTTATTTTTCTTTTTGAATGTTGGGTTTTGAAGAGATGCTTCCTCAGAACCTTTATTGACTTTAAGAGAATCCTCCTCAGAAGTACCTTGCTTTTGAACATCTATAGAAGGTTTTTCTAAAACTCTACCAGACCTGAGTTGTACATCATTAAGAGGAACAATCATATAGGTAGGAAATTGTTGTCCTTCTACCATGTAAGCATTATGAGGATTTTTTTTGTTAGGATTTGGAAATGGCTGGGCTGGTAGTTGATTTGTCTTTTGTTGAAAAGGCAGCAAGAGTTGAGGATTTGGATTTTGTTGAGAAGGTTGTTTTTGTGGAAATGGTAATGAAAGCTGTGGGTTTTGATTTGGAAGTTGTGGATTTTGCTGATTTTGAAAAGATGGAGGATATTGGTAAAATTGAGAAAATCTTCCATAAGGATTTTTCATCCCTTATGCCCATTATTGATATGGATTTTGAGGTTGGGGCCAAGGTTGTTACCGAGAATTCCAATTTGGCGGGGACTGAAAGTTCATAGGGTTGTTAAATCCTTGATTTTGTTTCCCCTGCCAAGGTCTTCTTGAAACAAAACAAAGGGACTCTACTGAATTCGGATCTTCTTGAAAGACAGCTTTGAGTCCAGGGATTGAAGGACAATCCTTGGTCTCATGACTTTCTGAGAAAATCATACATGTTTCTACAACTTTTTCATCCAAGGGGCATTCCCTTAGAGCATGTTTCTTCCTACATTTTGGACAAAAGATGGCCAAGGCATCTGCTTCTATTTTCTGCTTGTTTTGTATTTTAAGGGTGTCTAGTTGTTCACTAAGGCTCCCTAGAATATCAGTTTTGAATTCATCAAGCATATTGCCAATCTCTGCCCTACTTGTTGATCCAGTTGCAGATTTGTTTGCTCTAATAAGAGAAGGATCTTTAGGCCCTTTTCCCGTTTTAGATTTTCCCCTTGAGAGATGGACACATAGTTCTGCGATATCACGAAGTGGAAGTTGAGAAATATCTCCCTTCCTCATCATGTTTAAAATATCTATCCATTCATCTCTAATGGATTTTAATAAAAGGGCTTTCAAGGTTTCCTCGTCTAAGTTACTCATTTTCGCTCTCTTTAAGTTGTATGGAAATCTTTAAAGTAAATCCTCCAAGTTTTCATCTTCTTTTTGCATCATTTTGAATACCTCATCCTTGTGATTGGTGGGCATACAATAGTCCAGGTATCTATCCAAAAATGTTTGTTTTCATATCATTCCAAGTCCTAATAGATTGGGTGACTAATCCCATAAACCATTTCAAAGCAGCTCCCTTCAATGTTGAAGGAAACAGTTTGAGTTTTTAAGAGTCTTCCATATAGTCATAGGTTCGGCACACGACTTCAAACTCAAACAGAAATGTTTTAGGATCCTCACTTCGCAACCCATAAAAGTTTGGGAGGATAGATGGTGAGATGTTTTTCATTGTTGTATGAGTTTCCTCATCAAATATAGGGAATCCAAATGAGTTATCTCCTTCCTTATTCCCTCCATTATTACATCTACCTCCACCATTGTTGCCTCCATTATTTCCTCCTCCTCTACCTCTACCCCCAAATCCATTTACTACTTCCTTCGTCATGATAGTTTCCTCAGAGTCTTCTGGTTCTTCTATCAAGGGTGGACGAGAGAGAGTTTCTTCCTTCTATTCTTCAGGTGATTCTACTTCTTTGATTACAATATGTTCCCTTGTAGAAGTGAAGAAAGGTTCTTCTCCTAGATGAGATTTGGTAGATAGTGTAGGAGAATCCTCTAATTCAGCTGCTGCTCCTTGAATTCCAGGAATCCTAAGGCTGGGAGTAGATGGGGGTGAATCTTTTCTATGCCTTGAAGTAGCTGGAGTTGTGAAAATCGAACTCTTGGCCCTAGCTATAAACCTTCCCCTAGAATCTCTTGCTCTATGCATGCCATTTTTTTTTAATTTTTAATTTTAATTTTATTTTTTTCTTTCAAGTTGGGCTAATAATTCTCTTTCTGATCTTCCATATCACACTAGGTGCAAGAAGAGAGCATAATCAAGAAATTATTGAACTAAAAACTCTCTTTTCTGATCCTCCAGATCATGCTAGGTGCAAGAGGAGGTATACTTCAAGAAGTTATTAGTTTTTCCCTTCCTTTTTTTTTTAAGAAATTGGCTACCTAGTTACACTTCCCCGACAATGGCGCCAAAATGTTTGGTCAATTTACTGTGTCCTAAATTGCTACATTAATTATCAATCCGGGGTTCGTAAGCTGATGAAGTGTGGCACACTATATGTGCAAGATAACCTCTTTCTTACTTTTTTGTCGTTTTTGATTTTTATTTTGTTTGGGGGTTTTTATCTTCGTTTATCTCCTAATGTGAATGGAAATTCTATCCCTGTGTTTTAAGAATACTCTAGAAGGCAAGTATGGATATAAATTTTAAGGCAATTATGTCCTCTATAATTATTTCCAGAACTTTAACACTTCATAGGGTCTTAGAGCATACTAATGATGAAATTAAAAAAATGAAAATGTGCTGCTACTCAAGTCAAACAAATAATGAACTATTGATCATGAAACCATTATCTCTGCTGTTGTCTAAATACAGAAAAATGAATTAAACTACTGCACTCAAACAAATCAAAAATTGCAATATGATAAAAGTAAAATCAATTCAAATCATTCATAGTTCGATACCTCACTAGGTAGTCTAAGCTATGGCTTTCAGAGATAACGTCAAAGATATGAGCAAGTCGATATCTAATCACAAAAAAGTAAAACTAAAATCAAATCACATCAATCATAGTCTGATACCTCGCCAGGTAGTCTAAGCTATGGCTTTCGGAGATAACATCGATGACATGAGAAATCTGATATCTAATTGCAAAAAAGTAAAACTAAAATCAAATCACATCAATCTTAGTCCGATACCTCGCCAGGTAGTCTAAGCTATGGCTTTCGGAGATAACATCAATGACATGAGTAATCTGATATCTAAACTAACTACTAAAGCAAGTGAACAAGACTGGAATCAAAGCATAACTGGAATGAAAACTAAGAAAAGCAAAGTCAGCAGAGAAGCTAATTCCATGTCACTAGTTATTGCAAAAACTGTAAGAAAATACCCCGGCCTACTCTATCCTGAAACATACACACACTGATCAACGTTAACAGCAATATACAAAGCTTGTAAAATCATGAACAGAAACAAAATGTTAATACCATGGATGAAATATATACACAGGTGGATAACTTATGAAATATATGCAAATGAAAAGAGAGAACAATGCATATAACTTTACAGTAATAAGAAAACAAAACCTTAGTGTGCAGGGGCCCTCTGCACAGCCTCGATGAACAGGCTATCAGTTAAGAATTATGCTCACACAATCATATAGAAACAAAGTCTTCTTTTATATTTCAAAACAACGTTACCACAGTGGGACTAGTGTCACAACACAACAACTTTAACAACAAAATTACATTCACAAAATACTATATGCGTATAGAAACGCGTTATTTATAACAAAAACTTCATAACTGTTTTCCTGTGAAACTACGTCAATAGAAGACACGTAAAAGACAGTGTCCATGGATTTAGCATGATGGTTGCCAAGATTATTAAATCTATCAAAAGCGGATATTGGATTCACATCGTGGGGCAGCCTACAGGTGTCAACATGACCCCAGGGATCTAGAAACGGCCATGAATCCTTCACGTGGTTGAAAACAGAGTCCAACTGCCATAGGAATCGTTCGGTAGACCATCCTTTGACCACCGTTGACCACGACTTTCCTTGATGAATCCGTCTAGACCAATAGGACCTGATCCATGTCCAGGTCATTTCTAACTTGCCCAAGTGTCTAGTTTTTCCGAATGACACCTGCAACTTGGAGTTTAACAAAAATAGCTGCGGAAAGTTGAACCAACTGCGGAAAGTGGCTATATTCCGCAACTCATAAGCAAAATCTAATTCAAACAGCAAACACAAAACAT
>APFE031494909.1:0-13237 GCA_000404065.3 Pinus taeda
TTCAAAATCAAAATGAAAATCACCAATATTTAAAAAAATTATTCACACCTAATACTTTAGAAAATTTAAAGTGTCAAAAATAAACCCTATAAAAAAAGGAGTTGATGTTGCATCAACACTTTTCAAAATCAATACAAAAATCACTAACATTTAAAAAAAATGTTCATATTTGATACATAAGAAAATTTAAAGCATCAAAAATATGCTCCAAAAAGGAGGTGTATTCTAAATCAACTCTTTTCAAAATTGGATGATTTTTTGCTACCTTAAAAAAAGGGTACTCGATGGAAGCGTATAATTTGAACGTTGTTTCTTTAGACTTCAGTAAATCAAAACATAATTTAACTTATGTAAGTAATATATATATTATTGAAAATTAATTGATGATAACAAGGATATGGCGATGCTCCATAAATAGAAGTTGACTGGCCATGCCTATTCAGAGAGACATGTCTATTGGGGTTGTTGTCTCTTCATTTAGAACAACTAATTTAATGATTCAAAATTATTCATTTATTATTGCATTAACAAAAATAATATTAAAATATCTAATTGTTGTGAATTCTAAATTCATAACATTGCCTTGCCCTTAAAAGTGCTTTGTCCTTAAAGCATGGGTAACGCCAAGTGTTGCTGAAGAAAGCGTTACGACCCCCAGAATGAATATTCCTTTGGAAACTTCTTCCATTTGACGAGGTACTCCTTTATTGTCTTGGACCATAGTACCTTCTCTCGGGTAGCGAGTATACCTTCTGGTTCTAGGACGAATCTTCCTTGTTCATCAGTCTCTGATATTTCTATTTGAGCTACTTGGTTTTTCCCTAGTACTCTCTTCAGATTCGATACGTGAAAGGTGTTATGGATTCGACAGTTGTCAGATAACTTTAGCCCATAATCCACACTACTTATTTTTTTGATTATTTGATATGGACCATAATAGTTAGGTGATAGTTTATTCTTTTCTTGTTGTTTTAATGACAACTGCTTATATGGTTGAAGTCTAACAAAGACCCACTCTCCTTCTTAAAAATCGCTTTCAGTGCAATGTTTTTCAGCGTGTTGTTCCATTCTATTATGTGCCATCGTTAGATTCTCTTTTAATAAGTTAACGATCCTTTGGTTCTCTTCTAAGTGGTTTTTGATTGCTGGAACCCTAGAATCGAGTAGTGCAAAATCCTTCCTTCTGGGTGGTTCATAACCATAGAGAGCTTGGAAAGGTGTCATTTTAGCAGATGTATGGTAGGTGGTGTTATACCACCATTCTGCCAAGTGTAGCCACTTATTCCACTTATTTTGTTTATCAGTGATGAAGTAATGAAGATATGTTTCCAAGCACTTATTCACAACCTCAGTTTGACCATCTGTCTGGGTATGATACGTTGAACTTATGTTTAGGTATATTCTTGCCTGGTGGTTGAATTCCTTCCAAAAATTTCCCTTGAAACCTTGCATCTCTATCACTCACTATGAGTTTGGGGAACCCATGCAGTTTGTAGATGTTTTTACAAAACATATCCACAATTTTCTTAGTGCTGTTCATTTCTTTTATGGCCATAAAATGGGCATATTTAGTGAGTATGTCGACTACAACAAATATCTTTTCCTTACCGTCAGACGAAAGTAGTCCTTCTATGAAATCCATCAAAATCTCTTCCAATTTTTGGTTGGGAATGTGTAGCGGGTGTAACAACCCTAGGGTTGGAATATTTTCACTCTTATTCCTTTGACAAATATCACATTTTGCAACATATCTTTGAATTTCCTTGCTCATTCCCTTCCAATAGAATGGTAGTCGAACATTGTAGTAAGTCTTTTAGAACCTGACATGTTTAGCTACAGGTGAATTGTGAGATTCTTTAAGAATTTTCAACTTAAATTTGGATGTTGGTGTCAAGTAAATTCTACCTTTGTACCACATTATGTCATTCTTCCACTCGAAATTATTATGTTGATTGATATTCTTAATCATGGAATCAAAATCCTCATCCTTGGCAACCATTCCGGAACAACTATCATGGCGACACATGTTGTGTTGTCGTCACCCTACATGAGAGTGCATCAGCTACTACATTCTCCTTTCCTTTCTTATGCAATATTTCTAGGTCAAAATCTGAGAACTTCTCCATCCACTTCTATTGTTCTGTTGATAATGTATTTTGTTGAAATAAGAATTAAAGATTGTTGAGGTCCATTTGAATTGAAAATTTACTCCCAAGCAAGTATTGACGCCACTTCATTAAAGCATGTATGACGACGAGCATCTCCTTTTGATATGTTGATTTTAAGCCTTCTCGTTTATTAAGTTTCCTGCTTTCAAATGTTATAGGGTGGTTTTCCCGCATTAATACAGATCCAATTCAAAATCCTGAACCATCACATTAGACTACAAACGGTTTGGAGAAGTCGGGAGTTGCTAGAATTGGTATGGTTTACATTACTTCTTTTAAATTCTCGAAACACTTGTCTGCTTGGTCATTCCATTGAAAAGCATTCTTCTATAACAAATTAGTCAGGGGTGTTGTCATATGTGCATATTTTTTTATAAATCTTCTGTAATACCCAGTTAGACCTAAAAATCCTCTTAGCTTGGATACATTCTTTTGTTTGGGCCATTCTTTGATTGCTTCGATTTTGTTGGGATCCACTTGGACTCCTTCCCTAGATATAACATGTCCTAGGTATTCAACTTCCTAATAGCAAAAGTGTCCAAAGACGTAATTTTATTAATAAGAAAAGCAATTACATCTGGAATTTTGCAAGAGTTTACACCTGAACAACAAAATACTCTTGCGATGAGCTATTTATAAGCTCAATGTCCTAACTACCTCTAATTATGAATCACTGATAAAATAACAAGTGTCCATTTACAATAAAAGTTATTCAAACAACTTACTAACAATGCTCCTAAATTAGAGCCTAAGATACGACACATTTGTAGAGATATCTTTTTACAACAATATTCTAATTCTAAATGTCTACAATCAATAATTAAATATTCTAGATTAATTATAACTAATTTACTATCTTAAATTAATAATTTTTTTATTCTAACTTTATAACCTATGATAATATTCTATTTTAGATAATCTAACATTCCCCCCCATGATCCAAAGATACATTACAACAGATACCAAGTTCATCCCTGAACTTAGTAAATTTTATTTTGCCAAGAGGTTTCGTGAAAATGTCAGAGATCTGATCTTCTGAAGGACAATAAATTGGCTTGAGGACATCCTTGGCAATGAGAGATCTGATATGACGATACTTGGTTTCCACATGCTTTGTCTTTGAATGAAAAACTGGGTTCTTGGCAAGCTTAATGGCTGACTGGCTGTCAATGAATAATGAAGTAGCTTCTACATAAGAAATGCCCAAGTCCTGCAAAATTCTGCACAACCAAACAATTTCACATGTTGCTTCCCATATTGAAATGTACTCTGCTTTTGTTGAAGAAGTGGCCAATGTAGCTTGTTTCTTACAAATCCAATACATCGCTATTGACCCCATGCTCATTAAATAACCTGATGTTGATTCTCGATCATCAATACTTATAGCAAAGTCGACATTTGAGAATCCACCAAATACAAAGTTTTTAGTCTTTTTGTAAAGAAGACCAAAATCTTTTGTTCCTTGGATATATCAAAGAACTCTTTTGGTTGCATTCTAGTGGTTGTCTCGTGGTTCCTGCATAAAATGTGAAATAATACTGACTTCATAAGATAGATCGGGATGAGTGCTTGTCAAATAAATCAAGTTGTCAGTCAACAATCTATAAGTAGTGTTGTCCACCATCCCCCCCCCTTCAAATTTTGAAAGTTTCAAGTTTTGCTCCATGGGGGTAAGAACGGGCTTGCAATCCTGCATTCCAAATCGTTGAAGAACCTCTGCTGCATACTTACTCTGAGTAATGAAAATATGATGTGGACGTTGGAAGACTTCAACTCCAAGATAGTAGTGAAGTAAGCCCAAATCTGTCATCTTAAAACCTACATGTAACTCCATTTTCACCTATAAAATATGATCATCATTGTTTCCAGTAATAATCAAATCATATACATACATAACAAGAATCACCAGATATTTACCCTGTTGTCGTACATACAAAGTATCATCAGATTCACTTCGTTCAAAACCAACTTTCCTAAGATATTCATCCATATTTTCATACCAAGCTTGGGGAGCTTGTTTTAACCCATATAAAGCATTGATCAATTTGCAGACTTTATGTTCTTACCCTTCAATTTCAAAACCTAGTGGTTGCGTCATATATACTTCTTCCTGTAAATCCCCGTTGAGAAAAGCAATTTTTACATCCATTTGATGAACTTTCCATCCTTTCTGAGTGGCCAATGCAAGTGCTAATAAGATGGTGTTCCATTTAGCTGTAGGAGCAAAAGTTTCCTCATAATCAATGCCTTCCTACTAAGAAAAACCTTTAGCCACAAATCTTGCTTTATACTTTTCAAGTTCTCCCTTTTGGTCGTACTTAATTCTATAAACCCATTTGCATCCTATGGGTTTAACATTTTGAGGACAATCAACAAGTTTCCAAGTGTTGTTATCAATTACTACTCGATATTCTTTAATCATAGCCTATTGCTATTCTCTATGTTTTACTTCTTCTTTGTATGTGGAAGGTTCAGTAAAATCATTTGTTAGCAAGGAAAAATTTCCTTCACTACTGTGTCACTTCCTTGTTCCTCTTTTATTCTGCTCATCAGGCCTTACATCTTTCAAAAGTTGAACTACCCATTTTGGTAGTTGACGCTCACTTGTTTGAGATTCTGAAAAGTCGCCATCATTGTAAAGAGGATTAATGTAAACTTATGTTCGTCGATCAATTGAAGATTCTGGAGGTGGAGAATCACTGTCTGAAGAACTGCGGCTGCTTGGAGATGTGGATGAACTGCTAGAAGATCCAAATGGTGTTGTTGAAGTAGATGGACTGGATGAATCATCTTCAGATGAAGGAAAATCAAGTTCATACCAATTTGGTGAATTTGGTTGACTCTGCATATTTCCTTTTCTTTGATTGCCTTTAGTTTCTAACTTTTGAAGAAAACTTTCTATTTCTTGAGCACTCTTACTCTTTGTTTCATAAAAAATTACATCCCTGCTCACAATAAATTTTCCATTGGTTAAAATATGGTACCCTTTCTTCTCATCGGAATATCCAATCATCGTGCATTTCAAACTTCTTGAGTCAAGCTTAGTTATTTTTTCTTTCGGAACTAAGGCATAACATACTGATCCAAAAACCCTAAGATGTTTAACTCGAGGTTTGAAACCAAACCAAGCTTCATAAGGTGTGATTTCGTCTAAGGAAGTAGTTGGAGATCTGTTTCTTAAGTAGATAGTTGTATGAATTGCTTCTACCCAATATGTTGTATTTAACTTTTTGAAAGTTAACATAGATCTTGCCATTCCTAACAAGGTGTGATTCATTCTTTCTACTACTCCATTTTGCTGTGGAGTGTAAATATTTGTAAGATGTCTTCTTATGCCATTATTGTTGCAATAAGTTTTGAATTCATTTGAAGTGAATTCTCCCCCATTATCTATCCTAAGAGTGCCTATATTTTCTTTGACTTCATTTTCAACAAGTTGGCGAAAAATTTTAAACTTTTCAAATGCTTCTAACTTTTTCTTCAAGAAATAAACCCAAGTCATTCTACTGAAATCATCAATGAATAGTAAGAAATATTTGCAACCACCGAATGAAGTTTGTAGTGGTCCATAAACATCACTGTGAACTAGTTGCAGCAACCTGTTTGCATGCCATGAACTTGTTGGAAAACTTTCTTGACTTTGTTTTCCATAAATGCAAGCTTCACATTTTGCATTTTCCTTTTTGAAAGTTGGAAGTCCCTTAACCATCCCTTGTTTTTGCAATTGAGAAAGACTATCAAAATTTAAATTTCCATATCTTACATGCCACAATCTTATAGGTGAAATTCCTGTAGTCACTGCCCCTGCAAAGTTAGAATGCCTTGGAATAAATGTCCCTTTCATCCTTAACAATTTTCCATCTTCATAACCTGTCATCATATTTTGCAAGCTTCGTTTGAATGAATTAATCTTAACTAAGCCATTTTCCATAATTACCTGATGTCTTGCTTGTCGAATCATGACTAAAGATAAATTTTTTTCTTAAAGGTTGGTACATACCATACATTTGAAATCAATTTTTCTCCAATGCTAGGGAGAGAAACTTTAACTACACCTTTTCCATAAGGAGTATGTTTTGTATCATCTGCAAGAAAGATGGAATTAAGTTGGCAATCTTGAAAATTCCAAAAGAAGTCACCTCGACAAGTCATGTGCTGAGTTGCCCCTGAATCCAAGATCCAAGCATCTTCATAATCACTTTTAAGATGGAAGGAAAGTTGTAATGCCAGCGAAGAAGTAAAGACATATTCTGAACTATCATCATCTTGATCATTTCCAAATTGTGCTGATTACTGATGAAACTTGGGTATTTTATTAATAGAAGTTTGACAATCTTCAGCATAATGTCCAACCTTGTTACATCTTTGACACACAATTTGACTTAAGTCTCTTCCTCTTCCTGGAGACTGTCCTTTACCTCTGCTTTGACTTTTGTTTTGAGGTTGTCCTCTACCTTGATTATTTCCTCTTCCTGGAAAATAGCCTCTTCCTTGACTGTTTCCTCTGCCTTGAAAATTATTCCTACCTGAATTCTTGCCATTATTAAATTTGTTTCCTCTGCTTTGGCTTCAACCACGACTTTGTAAATTATGTGCTGCTTGAGTCTAATTGAAATTCCCTCTGCATCTGCTTCTAGAACTGTCAATTGATGATTTACTAGTGTTGGCCTCTATGAAAAAGACATCTTCACCAACTTTCTTTTTCTTCCAAAAGGTTTTATCATGTTGGGTCAACATTTCGCAAAGCTCATCAAACTTTAGCTTCTCCAACTGTCCAGTTAATTCTAGAGTTTCCAAAAAATGTATGTAGGAAGAAGGAAGTCCAACAATTACAATTGTGACCATAAAACTATCATCTACTGCTTGAAAACTAGCATTAATGATTTCCTACTTAATATTTTTAAGTATAGAGATGTATTCAAGGACATCACCTCCTTCAGTCAATTTTTTGTTGCAACAATTTTAATTGTATATCAACTTTCTTTGATTCAGGCTAAGTATCAAAGAAGTCTTTAAAAATTCACAAAGCAGACCAAGCATCTGTAGCATTTGCTATATGGACATACATTTCATCATTAACAAAAGATTTAATGAGAGCTCATGCTTTGGCATTTTTCACTTCCCATTTTGCTAGTGCAGCTGCATCTGTGGGTTTATTTGGCTTAATATCACCATCACATATATCATGCCAAATTTCATTATAAATGAGAGTGCTTTCGATGAGGCCTTGCCATGTTTTATGAGATTTTGTGCCTTCAAGTTTGTCGGAATCAGAAAACGAATTAATCAACTTTGACATTGTAATATTGAAGCTTCACACCAAGAATCAGGCTAAAAAAAAATATCAACATGGGAAACACAACATGCAACACGCTACGTAAAAAACGATCTATCAGGACCTAGCCTTGACCCTCGTATAGTTATTGAAACAGGAGAAAAATGACTGAGCTTTGCACTTGGCTCTAGTCAATTTCTCAAAAATTTACAAGATAACTTTCTAAATTTGACTTTTATAATGCTCTTGCAAATCCTAGTAAAAAGGAAAAGTTACCTCTCGTCAAAGTAAAATTACTTTGAGTTACAATGTCACACTTATCTCTCCAAATAAAAAATTACAAATAAAATCGCCTTATTACTCTAAAAATTTACTGGCCCAAACATTTATGAATAATAAATTCCCAAAATACAAAAACTCAAATATCTCTCCAAAACTATTCCTTATCTCTCCAACAAAAATTTACAAAATTAAAAAATATACCTTATCTCTCCAGTAAAGGCTTCTTCACTTCTTAGATTCAACTTTAAATTTCCATAAAAAACTTTAAGAAGCTGATTTTTTTTTTTTTGTTTAGTCGCTATCCTCCATGCTGGCTGCTAGCTAGCTCAAGCTGGCTTCTTGCTGGCTCATGCTGGATTTCTAATATATTTTGTATACCTTGCGCATGCTATCCCGAGCAATAACCGTGTCCATTGTGGAGTTTTTGATGATGATAGAAGATAGGGGCATCAATCTAGAGGAGGCAGTGATAGGGATATGCCTTCCAGAGCTGATGAAGATGATAATTGGGGCAGTGGAAAGACTTTTGTTCCCAGTGCACCGCTAGATCGGAAGTCCATGGGCTTTGGATCTAGCTATAATCCGCCATTAGAGTCGGACAGGTGGGGTAGCAGGAGATCATTTAAAGAATCAAATAGAAATGACGATCATCTTGTAGAATGCCCTCGACTCGTTTTGAATCCTCCAAGAGCTACGACATTACCTGCTTTGAGTCCAGGTTCATGCCAATCTTCGAATTCAGAGAATATACTTTTCTAATCAGATTTATTTAGAAGAGGAGATTCCACCTGAATTTTAAATTTTATTTGCCTATACAGAAGTTGTGAGATGGCATTTCCGTTTCCATGAAGATAATGTAAATTATAGGAACATCACAATTTGTTCAAAATGGTATTCATTCAAGGCAACATCATCGCAATGAAATAAATCTATCGATCTGTGCTAACGAAGTTTATGAAATAAAGAATAAACTGCACTAATTTAAGGGACCAAGAGAAGTAGAGATAAGGATCAACAAAAGCAACAATTTTTACATTATTTCAATAGTCTGGGTGAAGGCCAGCTATATCATATTAAATTACAGTAAATTATCCACTGCAAAATGAATTAAAGCGGCCACGGATAAGTTTCTGAGTACCTCCAAGAGTCATGACCAAACTTCAATAGACCATGAAATTTGTATGATTTACTCAAATTCGCTTGGAATTTTTCCTCTGTGAAACCGACACGCAACTTATCTTGCAATTCAATTGACTAAAACAACCCTAATGCTCATGGAAACCCATGCATTCTCAGGAATGAATTTTTAATTTGTTTAAACCCTCATGTATTCATCTTGGCTTTTAAGTTCAAATTAGTGCAAGGGAGGTCACCAGTTCAATAATAAAACATAGGCAAATATTTGATAATAATAAAAAATATTTTCAGATTTAAAAAAATCTAAAATCAATAATAAAATTTCTTTTCCTTTTAAACAAAAAACTGGACAATTTCCATACCAATCATTTGTTGATCGATTCAATGGAGTTTTCAAAGAACTTGTAGACCTAGAATCTCCTCTTCACATCAGCCGCATTACTGGAGCTCTGATACCACAATAATAGCAGAAGTGTCCTCAGACACATAATTGGCAAATATTTGATAATAATAAAAAATATTTTCAGATTTAAAAAATCTAAAATCAATAATAAAATTTATTTTCCTTTTAAACAAAGAACTGGACAATTTCCATACCAATCATTTGTTGATCAATTCAATGAAGTTTTCCAAGAACTTATAGAGCTGGAATCTCCTCTTCACATCAACTGCATTACTGGAGCTCCGATACCACAATAATAGTAGAAGTGTCCTCAGACACATAATTTTATTAATAAGAAAAGCAATTACATCCAGAATTTTGCAAGAGTTTACACCCAAACAACAAAACACTCTTGCAATGAGCTATATATAAGGTCAATGTCCTAACTACCTCTAATTATGGATCACTTATAAAATAACAAGTTTCCATTTACAATAAAAGCTATTCAAAGAACTTACTAACAACAATGCTCCTAATTAGAGCCCTAAGATATGACACATTTGTAGTCATATCTTTTTACAACAATACTCTAATTCTAAATGTCTACATTATTAATTAAATATTCTAGAATAATAATTATTAATTTAATATCTTAATTAAAATAATTTAATTTTATTCTAACTTTATAAGCTATAAAATATTTTATTTTGGATCATCTAACACTTCCTTTTGCCCAAACGTACACTTTGATAGCTTGGTGTAGAACTGGTTCTTCTCCAATACAAACAAGACTTCTTCCATATGCTTGAGATGTTCCTTCCATGTCTCACTGTAGACTAGAATATCATCGAAGAAAACTAATACAAAGTTCCACAAATATGGGTGAAAAAGTTCATTCATGGTTGCTTGGAAGGTATCTGACGCATTTGTTAATCCAAATGGCATAACTTTAACTTTTGGTGCCCTTCATGAGTTGTGAATGTTGTCTTTTCGATGTCTTCTAGTCTTACTCATATTTTGTAGTAACTTGATCTTAGATCTAATTTAGAGAAGTATTATGCACTGTGTAATTCATCTAGAATTTCATCAATGAATGAAATCAGAAACTTATGTTTGATAGTGATTTTGTTTAACCCTTTGTAATATATACATAATCGGAATGAACCATCCTTCTTCTTGACCAATACTATGGGTGCAATGTAAGGACTTCTACTTTTCGTAATGATTCCATGCTTCAAAAAATCTTGTATTAATTTTTCTATTTATGTCTTGTGGTAATGGGGATAACAATACAGTTTAATGTTTACCGGTGTCAAGTCTAGTTTGACTTCAATGATGTGCCCAATCTGCCTTTTAGGGGTAATTTCATTGGCAGATCTTGAAAAACATTCTCGTATTTCTGGATCAAGGATGAATTTTTTTATGGTTGATGAGCCTCTTCTATCAATAATAACTCCAACATTTGACATTGTGCAACAAATTATGGTGCTTCCTTGCAAATAAGTTTCTTCATCTGCTAAGCATAGATGACTTGAGTTGGTGGAGCTTGAAACCCAAACAACTTATATTTCCTTCCATCCAATTTGAATTTAATGAACTGCTTTTGGTGATTTTTTGAATACGTGCCTAGTGTTTGTAACCATTGTATCCCTAAAACGATATCTACTCCTCCTAGGGGGACTATATAAAAACTAGATTCCATTTTGTATTCGCTTAGTTGCAACTTGACTTTACAACACTTTCCTACTCCATCTATACATTCTCCATTTTCTACCATAAATTTTAAATCAGCTACAAGGTAAGCAAAAATGTTCAGTCTTTTTTCAACATTGACATCTATGAAGTTGTGTGTACTCCCTGAGACTATTAGAATGATAATGTTTTGCTTCTTGATGTGACCTTTAAGCTTTAGTGTCTGTGGCTGAGTTATCCCTGTGATGGCTGCCAAAGAAATTTGTGGCATATCTTCTTCTAATTCTGGACTAGGGTTTGCATTTTCTTCATTGTTCTCTTCGTCAGAGTTGTCTTCTGAAGATTCTTCTTATTTTTCAGCTTCACAGTTGTACATTTTTTGTGTTGTGCATTTGTGTCTTGCATAATACTTGTCTTCACATTTCCAACATTTCTTGTCTTTTTTCCTTTCAATGCTAGACTATTGTTTCCCTTCATTGTGCATTAGTGGTGGAACGTACTTTCTAGTGTTCTCTAATGATAGTTTACTTGACTTCCCCTTCGAATAGATGTTAGTGCTCTCATTACTGGCATATGGTGCCTTCTGGAGTTTATATTTCTGCGCGATAATTATATTTGTGTCTGGCCTCCTCAATGGTTTTGGTTTCATGCAATTTTAATTCTTTTCAAATGTAATCTTTAAGGCCACAATGATACATTTTTAACAGCTCTTCATCTGAGAACCCTCTCTACCTTACAACTAATACTTCCCATTTGTGATTGTATTCACTCACTGATCTAAGTGAACACATCTCTTGTATACATCCTCCTCCTCCTCGCCATGAAACCTTTTTATTAGGGCATTTTTAAATATTTTCCAATTGAACGAGCAACCTATACCTTTAGATGACCACCACAAAAATCAATTGTATGCTTCTGCTTCTAGGTAGTGGGATGCAATCATGACCCTTTCTTGCTCACTGAGTGGGGGGTTTGATAAGAAAATGGTGCCCATCTTATTTACCCATACAACGATTCCATTATAGTTCTTACCATAATACTTAGGTAATTCATTTTTTATTTCAAGATGGTTCCTTTCAGAAGATTTGGTATAGTATTTGCTTCCTTACAAGTCTCAAAAATGGAGTTGATGGTATCGCATATTCAAGAGACATGTTTGTTGGGGCTGTTGTATTTAATTAGCACTAATTTAATGATTCAAAATTTTTAAATTTATTATTGCATTAATTAAAATAATATTAATATCTAATGTTTTGAATTGTAAATCATAAGCATTGGTACAATTCTCATTTGATAGTTTAACATTGTTTACATTTCTGAATGCACATGAATAGATAAGAAACATATATCATGATATCAAAGGTTGTTGATAGTACCAGTTGCAGGGAGAAACTATGACATATGCAAAAGATGGATTATGTTTAACATTATGACAAACAATAAGTTAGTGGTTGATGCTGATTGAAGTAATTTCAGTTGCATGATAATCTACTAATGGGAAGAACCAGACCCCATAGACATAATGCTCAAGGGTTTATGGGTAAATGATATCATGGTAATTGCAATAGCTTATGGCTAATTATGTTGTTTTTAAGACAAATGACAATGATCAAGGGATGGACTCTCTTATATAACCATTGAGTGAGAGGTGAACACCCTCAGGAGCGTTTAGTAAAAAATTAAATGTTTGTTGGTTTTGACCCTACGAGGTTTCCAAGGTATATTAGTGTCTAATGATGTGGTTACTTGTTGTGTCATTTTTATGATGTTGATTCATTGCATGATGTGATGCTTATATTATCAAGAATGTGATTAACCAACTGAGTTAAAAAAGAATAATGAAATTGATGCAAGGTTACATTAGGAAATTTAAGTCAATACCCTACAACAATGGCAATTAATGGTTGGGTAACTGACTATTCCTTTACTAAAGATTACTCTATGTAATAACGATGGTTTATCTAATGGTCATTGAAGGAATATGGAAAGTAATTTAGAAATTTACACGCTGGCTAATGTTGTAAAAAATCTCCAACTCCATGCATTTTCATGCGAGGTTACCGAGCGATATTACAACCTTGTATATTGAAATCCACGGGGTCTTGGATAGAAAGTGATCATGCTTAAGAAACTCCTAGATGTTAAGTCACTAATTCAATTCCCCACCCTATTTGGTGTTATTCTTGGACATGACCATGATGTAACATCACCAATAATGAACTTTAAAAAAAAAAAAAACAACTTATTTTTATTTATAACCTGCATTGAATTTTTTTATTATTCTTAATATTTTAAATGAAA
>APFE031494917.1:4260-28334 GCA_000404065.3 Pinus taeda
ACCCAAAAGCATACACAAGCCAAATTATCTCCTTTGCTTTATATAGGCAAGCTCTTCCTCAAATCATGGACCAATACCATGGGCCAAAACCATAGGATAAAAAACTGTGCCACATGAAATAAACTTTTCTCTGCATAAAATTCCGTGAACTTTCCTCTACATGAAATAAACTTTTCTTTGCATAAAATTTTGTGAACTTTTCTCTACATGAAGTAAACTTTTCTTTGCATAAAATTTCGTGAACTTTTCTCTACATGAAGTAAACTTTTCTCTGCATAAAATTATGTGAACTTGAAAATAACTTTGCTGCACATATAATTTATCATCTGAGTGATTTTCCATCAAGGACAACACTTTAGCCATAATGCCAACAGGGAATCCATGCAACAACAAAAACATCCACCAATGGAAGATAAGGTTCAATAACAAGTTGCCTTCCAAATATTAGGATTACAAGGCATTTCAAGGAGCCACACACATTCTTAATCGTGTCACTTCCTCCTAGGAATGGTCAAATTAAGATTGTCCTCAAATGTTTTTGTGTAAGGTGCCTCACCAACAACCACAATGGCATATGAAAACCCTTGTACTTTGACATAGTTAGCATCTGGATTTTTCTCATAAATCACTTAAGTAGAGGGGTTGGTAGTTGATTTGATTTCTTCAAGAATTGTAGTTCCTATGGTTAAGTTTCCACTTAATCATTGCCATGTCATTGTCCATCCACCACACTGATAACCCAAATTATCAGGATGGGTCACTGCAAAAATAACCTTGGAAGAATTCTTGTCCAAACGGACCAAAGGCTTGTTGGATGACTACCCATTTTTCAACAAGACCAAAGATTTCCTAACAACTTCTCTTTCCAACTCCCTGTGCTCCTTGTTTCCAAGTTGGTTGTCTAGGCTTGGATTGGCCAAAGGATGCTCAGGCTACCACATGGTGAATTTTACTCTCAATATTCTTCTAACCACATCATTTATTCTAGTCGCGGGGATCAAACCACTCTTGACTTACGAAGGCAGATTGGTAATAAAGTCTTTGAAATTGAAGGGAACCATCACCATGTCAATCCTTGCACTCACACCATCAAAAATGTCAAAGAGTAATTAGTAGAAGGTGGGCTAGTTATTCTGTCAATACCTTTCCAATCTAAAATAACAAAGCCCTTGAAGCCAAGTTACTTCTTAAGAACATGAGAAATAAGAAAATAATTAGCTTGCATATTCTGGCCATTCTAATTAGAAAAGGTAACCGTAACGGTGGACACTCATTTGTAAATGTTATCAAAATAGGCAACCATGTGGATATGCACCAATCCTTTATAATTGATTACAATATTATTCTCATTGATACCCTTGGTTGTTCTGCCATCACCCACAAAATGTTCAGCACATGCTACAACATTTTAATTTCCAGCTATGTAGGGCACACCATTCATGGAATTGGTGGGAGGCTACCCCTGCAAGCCAAATATTATCTCTGTCATTACGTTGAAAATTTTTGGATCCTCGCTATAGCTTTCATAACAACGACCCCATCGAGGATCTATGCAAACAACAATACATGGGGCAAAGACGTATTAAATGGAAGTAGCTCAAAATTCCATACCTGTAGTAGCTCCTATTATTTTAGCCAAATCATGATCCCTAGTAGCTCCAAACCCTACATTGTCAGGGAAGATAGTAGTCCCATAGACATTATTGTGGCCATGCACAACATCAATGCAGAATATCATAGGGATATGAAGATGAGTAAACATGACACCCTTTTGGAGCTCATCCACCATGTTCATCCATGTGGCCAGAGATGCCTTGGGTGTAGGAGTGCTACCTCCTACACTCAATACCCTCCTAATGTAGTATTTTTTCATAGTGTGTGCATTGGCAACTGTTATTTCAAGCTTTGTCATCTATTTGATCTTCTCTCCCAAAGTCATCTGAGCCAGCAACTCCTCCACATGAGCAGTGATGGGCTGAGGTGGGTCCTTGTACTTAGGATATTCAATGGCTTCTGTACATCTGTAAAAAAACACAATAATCAACAACAAATACCACCTTGATCCATTCTTCTCTCCACAAAGTTGATCTCTATACACCAACCTACCTGGATGAACAAAGGTGAAGTGGGGATAACTATAGAAGAAAGGAAAGGGACTACAACCTAAGTAACCATTATGCTTATGAAATTCGCTAGCCCAGATGAAACAAAGACCACGATCATATTACACTGGTGCAACATGACGATTGTCTCCTATTTCTTGGGCAATTAGAATAAATAATGATGTACATGATTAGGCCATTCACCCACAAACATCAAGTTTATTGTATTCCAAAAATAATTCATTTGTATTTATATTGTAAAAATGTGAATTCTTTTGTACATATTTAGTGAGTCACCAAATTGAGCAATTAGAAAAAAAATTGTGACCATATAATGTTTTTGTCTGCGCCGACTAGAATCTCATATCCGAATATCTAATTTTTGCTCTTAGCTACCAAGATGTTATATTGGTTGCCAGTCTGTCTTTCAAATTTTGATAGTTGGATGCCACGTTAAGGGAAATGCAAGCTATAGTGAAAATGCTTGTAAAGTGTGAAGTTTTTTGGTATGCAGGCAATAGTTTATGTTGTTGGTTACTTGCTTGCCTTTTTAATATTTGTGTTAGGGGTAGTTGGAAGACAAGATTGCTCAAAAAGTGAGTGTGATAAGTGGCACATAATTTTTCTCTCAAAGTAAACAAGAAAGCTTATTATTGAAAATTTTAATATTGTAGTTTATTTTGAGGGTTTATTGGAAAAATTGAGAGAATTTTATAGTTAACTCTCTTAGGATTAATATGGATAAGGATGCTATTATTTTTGGGTTGGCATGAATTATTTGGAGGTGGAACTTGAAGATTTTTCAAAGAGACTGCTTGTTTTAGGAAAATATACCAGGATGTTAAGAAAGGAAAGGTTTGAACAAGGATAAATTGACATTCAAAAAAACAGTTGATTGTAGTGTTTAAGTATTATTATATGCCACTAAAAAGAAAAAACATGTTACTCCTGTCGATCTAGTGACCGTTTATGAAAATCATGAACCTGTAAAACTGAATGGACCATTTGAAAGAAGATCTAGCTAACCCACTCTACATGGAAACTATTTTTCCATGTTGGAAATCGTAAGCTATTTATAATATGGGAAAGCTAGCGATTTATTTGGAGGCTATGATAGTTTATGGATATTATGCAAGTTTGGCAAGACAGTTATAAGAAATTAATGATTGATGGCAAGAGTGTCCCATAAAGTGTGGCATAACTCTGGGAATATTTTCTTGCAAGGGGATATTTTATTTCATAATATTCTCATGAGGACAACCGATCATTATAGTTCTTTCCAAAGTAATTATGGAAAAATAAGGATTGTTTTGGGAAGTGTGGACAGGTGTAAGGTACATTAAGTAACGTGCTTTGTTTCCCCTTTCACTTCTAATTTGAGCCTGCAAGATCCTCCCTCAGTTGAAAATGTTTGCAAGTACCTGTGTGACTCAATAAAAAATTGAACAAGGACCCATGGAATATCCTTTAAGTGATGGAATTTTAAATCCTATTGCAAGGTCTCAAGGTCATTTACAAAATTTGAGGTCAACAATGTATGAAAATTAAATATGTACTAAAGAAAGTTGTAGACTTCAGTCCAAAATTGCCGATGTTGGTACATTTCTTTGGTATGTGGTGTAATTGGCAATAGAAAATGTTTAAGAATGCAAGGTCGAGCAATGAGGAATGTGAATTGATGCTCCTTTATCAATCTTTTATCTAAGCCTACAAGATATTTTCTCATTTGACTGGAATAGCCATAAATGGTATGAAATTTTCCTATCCCTAATCCTACTTCTTAAGGAAATGCTTTGTAGAATCAGACAGGGAACAATCGGAAAGGAAATTGACACGAAAGCAACTCTAGTGCTGGAATGTAAAAGACAATTTGCAAGTAAATCAAGTAAGGAAATTTCACACAATGGAAACAATCTTAAATGATGTAATGAAATGCTATATTCATCTTCAGATGGATGGCTAATAGTCTGACAAGTGGGCCCTTGTAGAGTTATATCTTCCTCCTGATCTTCCTTCCACATAAACAACCTGTCCTTGGACTGTTGCAATTTTCTTGCAATAGTGCAAGTACAATATCTATGTGTAAAAGTATATTTGACCTTCCTTACTAACGACTTATGTATTAGTGAAGGTGCTCTAACCCTCAGGGCTTAGAACACTCTGTTTCTGTGACAAGAGACCCACTCTTGCATCGAGGCAGAGTTTCCTTCACCTAATTTCCAAATTACTTTCGAAAGGACTGAAAGATGTGCTGAAAAAGAATTGCAACTGTAAATGAAATTCTGAAGTAAATTATCTGTCAAAAGGAAAGATGCTTTAATTCGTTAAACCTTGCAAAGGAAATAAAATCTATGAAATAAAAACAATTCAAAGGAATGAAACAATAGTCTAAGCGTTTTTCATGTGTTAATTAAATTTGGTAACCCACTCAAAATGCTTATGTTCTTTGCAAGTATAACATGTTCATGATAATTTTATGCAACTGCTTCCAGATCCTCTAAATATGTAATTTTAATGTTGAAGACAGTTACTAAGTTACTAATTCATTCACTTGCAAAATGAATGGAAATAATATGTAGGTAAGTGATTCAATGTTTGCACAAAACGAATGACAAGACCAAAGTGCAAGAAAACGCATGCACTGGTGCAAGAAAGAGTTCATTGCATGATCTGATAAAAAATGAATTAAGACAGAGATTGAGAGTAAAGAAAATGCAAGAAAGGAATTTCATAAACAAAGTAAATGTAGCTACTCTCAAACCACGGATCCATTTCACACTTTAGCTACAACAAATATTTAGATAAGAACTTGAAAAATAACTATTAAAACTGTAACATCACATAACTGCAAAAAGAAATATCCACACTGTCTTTCTGATTAATCAAAGTGAGAGGGGTAAATGAGATGGGTTGGCTGGGCCCTAGCCAACCAACTCATTCCCCTTCTAAGGAACAAAAAATCTCAGCACTTCAAATATACATCCAAGATAAATTAGACATTGTGTATGCAAATCATGGAAGGTATCTTGTATTACTCGATTCGACAAATATACATAACAGAGCAGTCCAACCCCAAAGCTGAGGTGATAACTAGATTAAATAAAAAATGAAATTACAATCGATGGTTCACTAGCTAATCCTACCTATGATCTATATCTTATACATCCTTTCATCCCTAGCTGTTTTCACTAATTATGGATATTTCTTATTCAAGCCTTTCAGGTGAACAGACTTAGAAACTAAAATTACAAACTCGGTTAGCAGTTATAATGCACATGTATTTCACTTGGCCGTAACCTAACTTTGGAAAACATTCCCTGATTACACACCACCTGTTATCCTTCTTTAGTTCATCAACAACTAAACTCAGAGTCAAGGATCGAGACCTGTCCTTGTGGAAGAATCTCAGGCAGTCTTTGTGGCAGTGCAGGAATCTACCTGCACTAGTCATACTCATTCATAATTAATACTAAGTTCTAAAATTACTCTAGGAAATTAATGTGAGTTACAAGAGGTATGTAAATAGGCATGAAATATATATAAAATGATTAATAAAGCGTTGTAATAAATCTTAATGTAAAATATGAGCAAGTGCAGGAATGGGTAACTATCTTGGTTTAGTGCAGGAAATAAGGGTCTTTATTGAGGTAAAATAGAGGTTGATATATATGGAAATGGAGTAGAAATGGGATACCAACATCCTCCCATCCCTAAGCTATTGTGTGTCCTCACAAAACGTTTTACCTTCTGCAAAAAATACCAAAAAATGAATGGCTAGCACCTCAGTCCTGAACTTCAATGTTTATTCTTGCTTTCACTATCTTCAGCTTCTTGTCTTGGGCTTTTCACAGCTTCTTAGTCAAATTCTTGAGGTGTTTATAGCATTTGGAAGCTCGATACTTCCATACACTTACTTGCTGCTTCTGCCTCTTTACTTCTGCAAGTAACTCCACTTCGCTCTACTTTTGCCAACTCTGCTCTTTCATGACCTGGTTCAAAGTCTCTAGGTCATGGACTTGTTACTCCACATATACTATTATGCTATTGAGGAAGAGAGTGGAGGGTGTTGTGTTAAGATCTTCAGGTGTGAATGCCTTCTCTGCCACGGACTAGAAACAAGTCCCATCATCATCAAGGTCAAGGCTGTCGAATGTCTGCATTATGACGTCACCGAGGGTTTCTATACTCAGGGTTTTCTTGTCACTGAGGGTTTTGATGCCCTCACCAATCTCCGTGCCAAGGGTTTCAGTACCTTGTGCACTCAATTCCTCAGGGCTTTTAACACCTTGTTCTTCCAGTTTCTTAAGGGATTCAACACCCTCTCTTCCCAAATTAGTAGGGGTTTCGGTTCCCTATTCTTCTACAACTATAGGGGCTTTAGTACCCTGTCCTTTTAGCACTATAGGGTATTTAATACCATGACTTTCTAACACTATAGGTCTTCAATACCCTGAGCTTTTAACACCTCAGGGTCTTCAATACCCTGACCTTCTAACACCGCAGGGTCTTCAATACCCTGACCTTCTAAAACTGCAGGGTCTTCAGTACCCTGACCTTCTAAAATTGCAGGGTCTTCAATACCTTGCTCCTCAAAATCATTGAGGGTCTCTACGTATGGCTCACTGAAATTATCAAGGGCCTCTACATGCTATTCCCCTTTGTCCTCCTCTGCTTGGACTTCACCTATCTTCACCTGTCTTCAGTGTCATCTTTCTTCATTCTCCTCATCTTCCACAATGTGTGTCACTTGATTTGCAAGCATCGAGAGATTATGAATTGTGGGGGAAACTTGGGGTGATTCATTGATTATGATCGGAGAAATCGATTGGTTCGTCCCTTGGGCGACAATCTTCCTCCTCACCAAGGTTCTAGTCTTCCTCTTCTTTGCCATGGGTGGAGTGTTTTCTATGGCCCTCTTCTTTGCTTGCATTGGTGAACTTTTGCCTTGCTGCTTGGCAGGAGACAATGTCTCCACCTTTCTCTTCTTACTTATACTCGTGCTAGCAGACAACTCTACACCCCTCACTTGAAATTCTTTTAGAAATGCTCCCCACGTTATTCTCTTTTCTTCTAACTTCTTCTTGACCAGAATCATGATAACCCCATGATGGCAGAGCTTGGTTGCAACTTGACTTGCACTTACACTCTGTGCATTTTTCGCCATCTTCTCAAGGCTTCTAAGCAAGAAGTGAGGAAAATTAATCAACTTTCCTGCCTTGAAATGTAGCAACAATCGAAGGTGATATATAAATGCTAATGTATAACATCCTTCCCTAGTTACAAACTTCTGCAGTATAAATAGTAGGTCTCGCCACTTCTCGACCATGGCAGTTTGTGGAAGTCCCTTCCTCCAATCAACCTTAATTTTCTTGTCAATCATGAACCGGTGGCAATGCTTCTTAGCAAGCTGCTCCTTTTTAAACCAATGCTCCCCTATAAGTGGCAAGCTTGTGGCTTGAGCAATAAACTCCTCTGTAATTTTTAACTTTAAGGACCCAACCCTGACTCGGCTTCTTTGAACATCCTTACGAACTCCAGTACCACTGCCATGTCGAACCCATCAAACTTCTATAGGAATGGCAGGAACCCAAATTCTTGTAATAGTGCAAGACTATTCTTGTACTCAGCGGTTTGTTCAATCTCTTGCAAAGACAACAATTCACTCCTCACAAGTGCCATTTCCAACTACACTTCAGCCTCTCTGATCACACCCTCAAAGGAATTTTTGAGTGACCCCAACGTTCACCGAGAGTTTTATGCCAGAGGATCATCACCCTCCGTCTTTTCAAATCCACTCACCTGGCTATGATGGAACAATCCCCCCATATCAGGTGTTGATTCGTGTCAGACCGCTATGGGTGAATCGTAATTATTGGATGTAATGATAGTATAGGCAACGATGGTGCAACGACTACAATGATCAGATTACGGGCAAGCTAATAATGGTCAGAGAATGCAGAATTATTTCAAGGAGGGTGAATGCAGGTTATCAGATGATAGTACCATCCCACAGTTAGAATCATAATTTAATTAGACATACTTCAACACTTATTAAAAAGGATAGATTTCAAACCTTATACATCTTGCACTTTAAATATTTTTTCCCAAGTTAGTAAATAATGAAACAAAGTATCAATTAAAACATAGAATGAGATAATAGATCAACACATATACAGGAAAGTATAGGCCCATAAATATCCTTGATAAACCACTCCAGGACTGTGTAGATTTCTTTCACAGTCAGTTGTGTTTCTGCACTAAACCTGCTTGCACTGTTGTGCTTGCACTAGAGAATTTTACCAAATAGAGAATCTAATAGGACATACTTCTGTAGCTAGACTTAAATATGTTTTTTCTCATTATACAAGAAAAACTTATTCGCCATCCTTTGGTGTTTCTCAAGCATGCCTTCTAGATTGACTGCATCAAATTTTGCAATCAATTTATGAGGGAATAAAGAAGTGTGAAAGGGGTAAAAATTTTAGAATGGGAAGGAATATTACATTAGGGATTTTAGAAATAATATCACCAAGACAGATAAACGAAATAGGATGTGGGAAAAGATTCAAGGGAAAAGAGATTTTACGAAATTGGGCAAGGGTAGTTTCTCGGAAGAAAGAGGAAGGTAATTCATTGGGGAATTTAGAAAAGAAACTAGTGGGAAATTTCAAAATGGGAAATAGAAGAAAGAAAACATTTTTACCTTAAAATATGCCTACACCGGTGTAGGAAAAAATAACTGCAGCGAGAAGTGAGCATTTACTTGGATAAAAATGTCCATGCTAGTTACCCCAAACTTAGGTAAGTGCTCGGTTTCATGAACCTTCTTCTTCTTGGTGGCAACCAACAGATCTAAAAATCAAGTAACATTCCCCTTTTATTAAAATTTTGATCTTCCTTCTAGCATGCTGGTTTTCAAGTTGATACTTCTGCAATCATGTCAGTCGACTGATTTTCATAATTACAGGAATTTTTTTTCTTTCTATACTTTTTATTTTTGTCAAATTTTCTCTCTCTCTCTTTTTTTTTTATTTTATAATAAGGACAAGAAGGAATCAATTCTTCAATAGGTTGGTGTTACCACCTACTATCTCCTTTTAAAATGGTTGTTGGACTTGCTGCATAAAATCTCCTTTAGTAAGGGGTTGAAAATATACCTTCAATATATGCCCATTTACCACGAACACAAAATTCTGTCCATCAATAGTTTTGATTTCTACTGCTCCATTTTCGAATACTTTGACCACCTCATAGGGTCCCATCCAATGTGTATGGAATTTTCCTTTAAAATGTTTGAATCTTGAATCGTAAAGGAGTACCCAAGCACTTGGTTGGAACTGCTTCTTCTTAATGGACTTCCCATGCCACTTCTTGTGTTGCTGTTAAACAAGATGTTTTGATAAACAACATCCCTTCAGATTTCATCTAACTCATTTAATTGTAGAAGGCACTGCTCCTGTGCTTCCGAGAGATCTAATCCTAATTGGACTGCAGTCCAACAAGTCTTGATTTGGAATTCTATCGACAAGAGGACTTGTTTCCTATACACCAGCTCATATGGTGTGTGTCCTGTGCTATTTCTCCAAGTGGTTCGATAGGCCCATAATGCTTCTAGTAATTTTTCAGCCCAATCCTTTATGTGCATGTTTACCATCTTTGTGAGGATGGACTCAATCACCTTATTCATGGACTCCACCTGACCATTTTCTTGTGGGTGATATGATGTAGATTTCCTATGCCGTATTTTATACTACTCCATCACACCCTGTACTAGATTAGAAATAAACTGTGATCCATTGTCAGAAATAATTTCTCTAGGCACACCAAATCTAGTAAAAATTTCAATAAAAAGAAAATCAACAACAACTATTTTAGTAGCAAAAGAAACAACTTTAGCTTCTACCCATTTTGTAACAAAATCTGTACAATCCAAAATATGTTTCTTATTTGATGATGTAGGATTTATTGGTCCTACAAAATCAATGGCCCATTTTTCAAAAGGCTCAATCAGGAATTGTGCTTGAGAAAACTCCTCAACACTTAATTGTCAACTCGAGGGTTTCCTAAACTTAGAGACAAAGCACAGGCAATGCCAAAAATGGTATGAACTTTTCCTATTCCTAATCCTAATTCTTAAAGGAAATTCTTTGCAGAATCAAACAGGAAACAATCGGAAAGGCAATTGACACCAAAGCAACTATAGCGCTGGAATGTAAAAGACAATTTGCAAGTAAATCAAGAAAAGAAATTCCACACAACAGAAACAATCTTAAATGTTGTAATGAAATGCTATATTCATCTTCAGATGGATGGCTAATAGTCTGACAAGTGGGCCCTTGCAGAGTTATGTCTTCCTCCTGATCTTCCTTCCACACAAGCAACCTGTCCTTGCACTGTTGCAATCTACTTGCACTAGTGCAGGTACAATATCTCTATGTAAAAGTATATTTGACCTTCCCTACTGAAGACTTATGTCTTAATGAAGTTTCTCTAAGCCTTAGAGCTTAGAGCACTCTATTTTTGTGACAAGAGACTTGCTCTTGCATCGAGGCAAAGTTTCCTTCACCCAATTTCAAAATTACTTTCGAAAGGACTGAAATATGTGCTGAAAAAGAATTGCAACTGTAAATGAAATTCTGAAGTAAATTATCTGGGAAAAGGAAAGATGCTTTAATTCATTAAACCTTGATAAGGATATAAACTTCATGAAATAAAAGAAATTCAAAGGAATCAAACAGTAGTCTAAGTGTTTTGCACGTGTTAATTAACTTTGGTAACCCACTCAAAATGCTTATGTTCTTTGCAAGTATAACATGTTCAAAATAATTTTATGCAACTGCTTCCAGATCCCCTAAAGATGTACTTTTAATGTTGAAGATAGTTACTAAGTTACTAATTCATTCACTTGCAAAATAACTGGAAATAATATGCAGGTAAGTGATTCAATGTTTGCTGCAAAATGAATGACTAGACCGAAGTGCAGGCAAACACATGCACTTGTGCAGGAAAGAGTTTGTTGCATGATCCGATCGAAAATGAATTAAGACAAAGATTGAGAGTAAAGAAAATGCAAGAAAGGAATTTCATAAACAAAGTAAACAAAACTACTCTCAAACCACAGATCCATTTCACACTTTAGCTACAACAAACATTTAAGTCATAACTTGAAAAATAACTATTAAAACTGTAACATCACACAACTGCAAAAAGAAATATCCACACTATATTTCTGATTAACGAAATAGAGAGGGGTAAACGAGCTGGGTTGGCTGGGCCCTAGCCAACTAGCTCATTCCCCTTCTAAGGAACAAAAAAGCTCAGCACTTCAAATATACATCCAAGATAAATTATACACTATGTATTTAAGTCATGGCAGGTCTCTTGTATTACTCGATTCGACAAATATACATAACACAATAGTCCAGCCCCAGAGCTGAGGTGATAACCAGATTACATAGAAAACAAAATTACAATTGGTGGTTATCTATCTAATCTTACGTATGATCTATATCTTATACATCCTTTCGTCCCTAGCCGTTTTCACTACTTATAGACATTTCTTATTCAGGCCTTTTGGCTGAACAAACTTAGAAACTGAAATTACAAACTCGGCTAGTAGTTATAATGCACATGTATTTCGCTTGGCCATAACCTAACTTTGGAAAACATTCCCTGATTGCGCGCCACTTGTGATCCTTCTCTAGTTCATCAACAGCTAAGCTCAGAGTCAAGGATCGAGAGTTGTCCTCATGGAAGATTTGGCTTCTCAGAAATCTCGGGCAGTCTTTGTGGCGGTGTAGGAATCTACCTATACTAGTCATACTCATTCATAATTAATACTAAGTTCCACAATTACTCTAGGAAATTAACGTGAGTTACAAGAGGTATGTAAATAGGTATGAAACACATATAAAATTATTAGTTAAGCGCTATAATAAATCCTAATGTAAAATATGAGCAAGTGCAGGAATGGGTAACTATCTTGGACTAGTGCAAGAAAGAAGGGTCTTTATTGAGGTAAAATAGAGGTTGATATTTATGGAAATGGGGTAGAAAATAGGTCAATTTGGGATACCAACATCCTCCCATCCCTAAGATGTTGTGTGTCCTCATACAATGTTTTACCTTCTGCAAAAAATCCTTATAAATGAATGGCTAGCACCTCAGTCCTAATCTTCAATGTTTATTCTTGCTTTCACTATCTTCGGCTTTTTGTCTCAGGTTTTTTGCAGCTGCTTGGTCACCTTCTTGAGGCGTTTATAGCATTTGGAAGCCCGATACTTCCATACCCTTACTTGATGCTTCTGCCTCTTTACTTCTGCAAGTAACTCCACCTCGCTCTACTTTTGACAACTCTGCTCTTTCATGACCTGGTTCAAAGCCTCCAGGTCATGGACTTGTTGCTCCAGATCTACTATTCTTCTATTGAGGAAGAGAGTGGAGGGTGATATGCTAATATGTTCTGGTGTGAATGCCTTCTCTGCCACAGACTCGAAACAAGTCCCATCATCATCAAGGTCAAGGTTGTCGAATGTCTACCTTATGATGTTGCCGAGGGTTTCCATACTCAAGGTTTTCTTGTCACTGAGGGTTTTTATGTCCTCGCCAATATCCATGCCAAGGGTTTCAGTACCTTGTGCACTCAATTCCTTCGGGCTTTTAACACCTTGTTCTTCAAGTTTCTCACGGGATTCAGCACCCTCTCTTCCTAAATCAGTAGGGGTTTCGGTTCCCCATTCTTCTACAACTGCAGGGGCTTCAATACCCTATCCTTCTAGCACTGTAGGGTCTTCAATACCCTGACCTTATAACACTATAGGGTCTTCAATACCCTAACCTTTTAACATCTCAGGGTCTTCAATACCCTGACCTTCTAACACTGTAGGGTCTTCAATACCTTGACCTTCTAAAATCGCAGGGTCTTCAATACCCTGACCTTATAAAATTACAGGGTCTTCAATACCCCGATCCTCGAAATCATTGAGGATCTCTATGTCTGGTTCACTGAAATTATCAAGGGACTTTACATGCTATTCCCTTTCGTCCTCCTCTACTTGGAATTCACTAGTCTTTGGTGTCGTCCTTCTGCTCCTTAACCTATTGAAAAATGTTGACAACAAAACATCATCTTCTACATTCTCATCATCTTCCACAATGTGTGCCACTGGATTTGCAAGCACCAAGAGATTATGAGCTGTGGTAGAAACTTGGGGTGATTCGTTGATTATGATCAGAGAACTCGACTGGTTCATCCCTTGGGCGACAATCTTCCTCCTCACTGAGGTTCTAGTCTTCCTCTTCTTTGCCACGAGTGGAGTGTTTTCAACAACCCTCTTCTCTGCTTGCATTGGTGAACTTTCGCCTTGCTACTTGGTAGGAGACAATGTCTCTGCCTTTCTCTTCTTACTTGTACTCATGCTAGCAGACACCTCTACACCCATCACTTGAAATTATTTAGAAATGATCCCCACATTACTCCCTTTTCTTCTAACTTCTTCTTGACTAGAATTGTGATAAGCCCATGATAGCAGAGCTTGGTTACAACTTGACTTTCACTTACACTTTGCTCATTTTTCACCATCTTCTCAAGGCTTCTGAGCAAGAAGTGAGGAAAATTAATCAACTTTCCTACCTCAAAATGTAGCAGCAATCAAAGGTGATACATAAACATCGATGTATAACGTCCTTCCCCAGTTACAAACTTCTGCAGTATAAATAGTAGGTCTCGCCACTTCTCGACCATGGTAGTCCATGGAAGTCCCTTCCTCCAATTGACCTTAATTTTCTTGTTAATCATGAACCGGTGCCAACGCTTCTTAGTGAGCCGCTCCTTTTTAAACCAGTGATCCCCTGTAAGTGGCAAGCCTATGGCTTGTGCAATAAACTCCTCTGTAATTTTGAACTTTAAGGACCTGACCCTGACTCACCTTCTTTGAACATCCTTACGAACTCTAGTAACATCACCATGTCAAACCCGTCAAACTTCTGCAGGAATGGCAGGAACCCAAATTCTTGCAATAGTGCACGACTATTCTTGTACTCAATAGTTTGTTCAATCTCCTGCAAAGACAACGGTTCACTCCTCACAGGTGCCATTTCCAACTACACTTCACCCTCTCTGATCACACCCTTGAAGGAATTTCTGAGTGACCCCAACATTGCCGAGAGTTTTATGCCAGAGGTTCATCACCCTTCATCTTTTCACACCCACTCTCTCGGCTATGATGGAACAAGCTCCCCATATCAGGTGTTGATTCATGTCAGCCCGCTATGGGTGAATCATAATTATTGGATGCAATGGTGGTATAGGTGGTGGTGACACAGTGACTACAATGATCGGACTACGGGCAAGCTAATAATGGTAAGATAATGCAGAATTATTTCAAGGAGGGTGAATGCAGGTTATCGGACGATAGTACCATCCCACAATCAGCATCATAATTTAATCAAACATACTTAAACACTTATTAAAAAGATTAGATTTCAAACCTTATACATCTTGCACTTTAAATATTTTTTCCCAGGTTAGTAAATAATGAAACAAAGTATCAATTAAAACATGGAATGAGATAACAAATCGACACATATACAGGAAAGTATGGGCCCATAAATATCCTTGATAAACCACTCTAGGACTGTGTAGATTTCTTTCATAGTCAACTGTGTTTCTGCACTAAACCTTCTTGCACCAGAGACTTTTACCAAACAAAGAATCTGATAGGACATACTTCTGTAGTTGGACTTAAATTTTTTTGCCTCATTATACAAGAAAAATTTATTCGCCATCCTTTGGTGTTTCTCAAACATGCCTTCTAGATTGATTGCATCAAATTCTGCAATCAGTTTATGAGGGAATAAAGAAGTGCGAAAGGGGTAAAAATTTTAGAATGGGAAGGAATATTACAACATGGATTTCAGAAACAATATCACCAAGAGGGATAAACAAAACAGGATGTGGGAAAAGATTCAAAGGAAAAGAGGGATTTTACGAAATCGGGCAAGGGTAGTTTCTTGGAATAAAGAGGAAGGTAATTCATTGGGGAATTTAGAAAAGAAACTAGTGGGGAATTTCAAAATGGGAAATAGAAGAAAGACAACATTTTTACCTTGAAATCTGCCTGCACTGCTGTAGGAAAAAAAATAACTGCAGCAGGAAGTAAGCGTTTACTTGGATAAAAGTGTCCATGCTAGTTACCCCAAACCTAGGTAAGTGCTTGGTTTCGTGAACCTTCTTCTTCTTGGTGGTAGCCAACATATCTAAAAACCAAGTAACATTCCCTTTTTATTAAAATTTTGATATTCCTACCAGCATGCTGGTTTTCAGGTTGATTCTTCGCAATCATGTCAGTTAACTGATTTTCATAATTAAAGGAATTTTTTTTTCTTTTTATACTTTTTTATTTTTGTCATTTTTTTTCTCTTTTTAATTTTAATTTTACTTTTATTTTTTAATAAGGACAAGAAGGAATCGATTCTTCAACAGGTTGGTGTTACCACCTTCCAACTCCTTTTCAAATGGCTGTTGGACTTGTTGCATAAAATCTCCTTTAGTAAGGGGCTGAAAATATACCTTCAATATATGCTTGTTTACCAGGAACACAAAATTCCATCCATCAATAGTTTTGATTTCTACCGCTCCATTTTCGAACACTTTGACCACCTCATAGGGTCCCATCCAGCGTGTATGGAATTTTCCTTTAAAATGTTTGAATCTTGAATCGTAAAGGAGTACCAAATCACCTAGTTGGAATTGCTTCTTCTTAATGGACTTCTAATGCTAATTCTTGCACTGCTGTTGAACCAAGATGTTCTACTGAACATCATCCCTTTAGATTTCATCTAACTCATTTAATTGTAGAAGGTGCTGCTCCTGTGCTTTCGAGAGATCTAGTCCTAATTGGAATGTGGACCTAAAAGTCTTGATCTGGAATTCTATCAGCAAGAGGACTTGTTTCTTGTACACCAGTTCATATGGTGTGTGTCCTGTGCTATTTCTCCAAGTTGTTCGATAGGCCCATAATGCTTCCAGTAATTTGTGAGTCCAATCCTTTCTGTGCATGTTTACCATCTTTATGAGGATGGACTCAGTCACCTTATTTATGGACTCCACCTGACCATTTTCTTGCGGGTGATACGGTGTAGATTTCCTATGTTGTATTTTATACTACTCCATCACGCCCTGTACCAGATTAGAAATAAACTGCGATCCATTGTTAGAAATAATTTCTCTAGGCACACCAAATCTAGTAAAATTTCAGTAAAAAGAAAATCAACAACAAATCTTTTAGTAGCAAAAGAAACAACCTTAGCTTCTACCCATTTTGTAACAAAATTTATACAAACCAAAACATGTTTTTTATTTGATGATGCAGGATTTATTGGTCCTATGAAATCAATGGCCCATTTTTCAAAAGGCTCAATCAGGAATTGCGCTTGAGCAAACTCCTAAACACATAATTGTCAATCTGAGGGTTTTGTAAAATTAGAGATGAAGCAGAGGAAATGCCAAAAATGTTATGAAATTTTCCTATTCCTAATTCTACTTCTTAAAGGAAATGCTTTGAAGAACTAGACAAGAAATAATAAAAAAGGCAGTTGACACCAAAGCAACTATAGTGCTGGAATGTAAAAGACAATTTGTAAGTAAATCAAGTAAAGAAATTCTACACAACGGAAACAATCTTAAATGTTGTAATGAAATGTTATATTCATCTTCAGATGGATGGCTAATAGTCTGACAAGTGGGCCCTTGTAGAGTTATGTCTTTCACCTGATCTTCCTTCCACACAAACAACCTGTCCTTGCACTAGTGTAGGTTCAATATCTCTGTGTAAAAGTATATTTGACCTTCCTTATTGAAGACTTATGTCTTAGTGAAGGTTTTCTAAGCCTGAGAGCTTAGAGCACTCTGTTTATGTGACAAGAGACCCACTCTTGCACCGAGGCAAATTTTCCTTCACCCAATTTCCAAATTAATTTCTAAAGGATTGAAAGATGTACTGAAAAAGAATTGCAACTGTAAATGAAATTCTGAAGTAAATTATTTGTGAAGAGGAGAGATGCTTTAATTTGTTAAACCTTGCAAAGGAAATAAACTTCATGAAATAAAAGAAATTCAAAGGAATCAAACAGTAGTCTAAGTGTTTTGCATGTGTTAATTAACTTTGGTAACCCACTCAAAATGGTTATGTTCTTTGCAAGTATAACATGTTCATGATAATTTTATGAAATTGCTTCCAGATCCCCTAAAGACGTACTTTTAATGTTGAAGACAGTTACTAAGTTACTGATTCATTTACTTGCAAAATAACTAGAAATAATATGTAGGTTAGTGATTCAATGTTTGCTGCAAAATGAATGACTAGACCAAAGTGCAGGAAAACACATGCACTGGTGTAGGAAAGAATTCGTTGCACAATCCGAATGAAAATGAATTAAGACAAAGATTGAGAGTAAAGAAAATGCTAGAAAGTAATTTCATAAACAAAGTAAACGCAACTACTCTCAAACCACAGATCCATTTCACACTTTAGCTACAACAAATATGTAAATCATAAGTTGAAAAATAAGTATTAAAACTATAACATGACATAGCTGCAAAAATAAATATCCACACCGTCTTTCTGATTAATGAAAGCGAGAGGGGTAAATAAGCTGGGTTGGCTGGGCCCTAGCCAACCAACTCATTCCCCTTCTAAGGAACAAAAAATCTCAGCACTTCAAATATACATCCAAGATATATTAGACGTTGTGTATGCAAATCATGGCAGTTTTCTTGTATTACTCGATTCAGAAAATATATATAACAAAGCAGTCCAGCCCCATAGCTGAGGCGATAACTAGATTACATAAAAAATGAAATTACAATCAATGGTTCACTAGCTAATCCTACCTATGATCTATATCTTATACATCCTTTCGACCCTAGTCATTTTCACTAATTACAAACATTTCTTATTCAGGCCTTTTGGCTGAACAAACTTAGAAACTGAAAGTTATAATGCACATATATTTCGCTTGGTAGTAACCTAACTTTGGAAAACATTCCCTTATTGCGTGCCACCTATTATCCTTCTTCAATTCATCAACAGCTAAACTCAGAGTCAAGGTTTGAGACTTGTCCTTGTGCAATATTTGACTTCTAGAGAATCTCGAGCAGTCTCCATGGTGGTGCAGGAATCTACCTACACTAGTCATACTCATTCATAATTAATACTAAGTTCCACAATTACTCTAGGAAATTAACATGAGTTACAAGAGGTATGGAAATAGGCATGAAACCCATATAAAATGATTAATAAAGCACTGTAATAAATATTAATGTAAAATATGAGCAAGTGCAGGAATGGGTAACTATCTTGGACTTGTGTAGGAAAGAAGGGTCTTTATTGAGGTAAAACAGAGGTTGATATTTATGGAAATGGGGTAGAAAATAGGGAAATTTGGGATACCAACAATTCTTATAATGCCAATGTAAGAAGAAATACATGATGAAAGTTAAGTTCTTTCATTTGTCATGAGCTGGGCCATTTTTCTGCAAATTGTCCACTCCAGAAGTCCAAGAATAGGTCCTCAGGAGATGTGGCAGGTGAGGCTTTGGCCTCTCAATTTGAATTGGAATTTTCCCTCATTACATGCATGGTGTCATTAACAATGGGAAGTGTATTGTACTTAGATAGTGGAGCTTCATTCCACATGGCTAGCGACAAAGAGTTATTTAGTGACCTAGAGGAGAAAGATCTCCATATGCATATTGAGATGGGTGATGACGTGAAGTGTAGTGTTACTAGATTGGGCACAATTACTTTTTAGAGGTAGCATGGGGCTCCACTCACCTTGAAGAATGTTATGTATGTTCCTAGGCTGAAGAAGAAATTGGTCTCTGTTGCCATGCTTGAGGATAGAGGCTATCATGTGATCTTGTTATAAGGAAAGGTGTTCCTTCGACACATAGCCACGGGTCAAGTAAAGAATATAGGGATTCGGGTGAAGAATATATATAAATTGGAGGTAGAGGAATGTGCTTCTTTGAGCACAAAAGCAGAAAGGGTGCAGAGCCGAGACGTTGGTGAGTTGTGGCACATGAGATTGGGCCACTTGCATCATGGGGCTTTGAAGATATTGTAGCAGATCACTACATTCTTCCCAAAGGTACACTTGAGCAAGTTGATACATGCAAGGGATGTACTTTGAGACAATACACCAAGTATTCCTTTAACGACAGAGAAAGTCGAGCATAGGCTATTCTAGAGCAAGTCCATTTAGATGTGTGTGGACCATTCTCGATAGCATCCACAACCAAACACATGTATTATGTTATATTTGTTGATGACTATTCTCGTAAATGTTGGATATTTTTCATCCAAAAAAAGGATCAAACTTTCACAAACTTTTGTGAGTTTAAATCATTGGTGGAGAAAGAGTCGGCAAGAAGGTTAAAGCTCTATGGAGTGATAATGGTGGTTAGCATGTATCAAATGAGTTTAATAACTTTTGTGCAGTGGAAGGGATTAAACGGGAGTTAGCAACACCCCATAACCTCAGTAGAATGTGGTGGTTGAGAGGAAGAACATAAGAATAGTAGCGGTAGCAAGGGAAATGTTGCATGATTATGGCCTACCACTACACTTGTGGGCTAAGGCATGGAACATAATAGTTTATGTTTAGAACTGTAGCCCACATCAGATACTTGAGATGAAGACACAAGAAGAGGCTTATTTAGGTAAGAGTCTAGATGTTGGTCACTTCAGGATTTTTGGGTCATCGATATATTTCCACGTGACCAAAGATGCATGGAAGAATATTGAGCCGACAACAGAGTTGGGGATATTTTGGGGTACATTTATACACCTCACAACTATCAGGTGCACTTTGCAACCAACAGGATGACAGTTGTTTGTAAGGATGTTAGATTTGATGAGGAGAAGGTCATGCTTGTTTCTGTTGAGAGGGAGCTTGATCTACATGTGGATGAGGAGATTTTAGATCTTAAGGTCGAGGATCCCCAGATTGATGTGGAGCAGCCACATGCAGAGAATTTGGGAGTGGAGAAATCTACTCAAGCAGAGTCTTCTAGAGAGGGAAGAAAGCGCATTAAAGAGGTTGACGAATTGTTGGATGATGCATAGGAGAATGTGGGAGTACCCACTTCTCAGCACAGACAAAGGAGGTTAGTTGAGAGGTACACTAGATACATGGCTCTTATGGGCTAATGTGTTGTGACAAAGCCATCTTCCTTTAAGGAAGCAGTGCAACATTCGGTTTGGGTTAATGTTATGGTGGAGGAGTATGACTCCATACTTTATAACAATGTTTGGGATGTGGTACTGAGACCGGAGGACAAGTCAATGGTGAGCTCCCGTTGGCTTTAAAAAGTAAAGCAAGCTATAGATGGTAGTGTGGAGAAGCATAAGGCTAGATTTGTGGCCCATGGCTTTTCATAGGTAGAGGTGATTGACTATGATGAGACATTTTCTCCTGTTACAAGGTACTCATCGATCAGATCTATATTGGAACTATCAGCATAGATGAGTTGGAAGATACATCAAATGGATGTGAAGACAACCTTCCTTAGTGTCATGATTGAGGAAGAGGTATACGTAGAGTGGCCTGAAGGTTTTGAAACCTTAGACCATGAGTCAAATGTGTTTTGACTCAAGAGAGCGTTGTATGAGCTTGAGAAAGAAACTTGTGCTTGGTACACCGGGATAAATAACTACTTCATCAGGTTGGGCTTCACGAAGAGTGAAGCGGGTGCGAACCTGTACCACATAGTGGTGGAAGGTAAACTGTTGATCATTGTACTTTATGTTGATGATATCATACTAATAGGTGATAATCGGTTGATCAAGTATTCTAAGGAGGACCTTGCAAGAGAGTTTGAGATGAAGGACATTGGGTTCATGCATTACTTTCTTGGCATGGAGGTATGGCAGGGAGATGGGGAGTTATTTGTGTCTCAAGACAAGTATGCCCACGATCTACTTAGGATATTCCGCATGGAGAGTAGAAAACCCATGGAGACTCCTCTGGAATTACACAAGAGATTAGGGGCTTGGAGAGCTGTAGAATTGGATAAGTGTTGGCCAAGAGCTGGCTTGTGAGCTAACAGATTTGAGCATACTTGTGCGGAATTGTTCTAGTGAGAACAAGCTTTGTATCTTCACTCATATTTCTGATCTATGAAATACAAATAACGGGGTTTTGAGCTGTGGATTTTCCTAGATACATCTAATGTTATGTGCCATTGATTTATCTCCTTCTTGTTCATATTGTTTTCATCAATCTATTGGATTTTGCTAGTTGAGAGTAGAAGTAGATTCTTGTCCTGTGATTTAGTACATTGCATGACCTTGTGAATCTACATGATTTTTCTACAATTCCAATGCAAAAATCCTTTACAACAAGCCAACAAAGAAGAAATGTCAACTAACAATCAACATGGAGGGGATAGTTTTCAACATAGAGGAAAGGTTAACTAAAAATATACATGGAGGGGATAGCTTTAAAAGAGCTAGAAACAAAGAAAAAAATTAGTGTATTGACTTCAAATAAAACAAAGTAAATTTAAGGGCTTCAAGCAAACTATTTATATAGGTAAAGAACTTCCTCAACTAGCATATTGCATAATTCCTTATCCAAATGGTCAAGGAATATTTCCCAATAGTTAGGAAATGAGTTTCATTTCTCCAACTTATAATGGATAGGGAGGAACAACTTATGAATATAGTGACGTTATCATCAAAATTATAAACACTTAACTATTTAGATAGATCGTGAAAAGAAAAATCAACAAACAAATCAAAGAAGAGGGAAAACGAGTTAAAGTTAGTGATCATTTAAAACAAATGACCATGAAAGTAGGAAAATTGGATTGTGTTAGGTAGTATGATGTTGGTACAAAGCGGGAGCACTAAAGTGGATCCTATATAAGACAAAAATTAGGAAGTGAAAGAGCATTCTAATCTAAAAACCAAAAAAGGCCAACTCCAAAGAATGAAGAGACAATCCAAGGTTCCAAGAGAAAGAAGTAAAAGATGAATGGTTAACCAACCTATGGTTCTAGTTGTAAGAGGTGATCCTAGACCACTAGATCTCTTGCTTCTAACACCCAAGGCCGAATGAAGATAACTCTGCATAGATGTCTGGCTAGAAGAATAATAGAGAGAGGAGCTCGAATGAACACTATGTGGATTCCTAGAAGGAAGCGACCATGATTAAGGTATGGAAGATCTCAAATAACAACTACACTATTTTGCTAGAATGAGGTTTTGGTATGGTGGCACCATTAGGGTCTCATAGAGATGTGTATAGATCCTTGTGTCTTCACTAATCTAAAATCATCTATCTCCATCAACTAAATTGGCTCCCCAATAAAAAAAGAAGTAATTTTTCGAGTGGAAGTTGATCTATGGAGTGGATGTGGCTGAAGGATTGAAGCACAACGTGTTAGGTCCCTATAATACTAGTGATGCCCCGTTAATATTGTAGTTATATCCCTTATTAATATTGTTGTGCCCCTATTTTCCCCATATTGTTATTACTGTGCCCCATAGAATCCCTCTATTGTTATTTTTGTGCCTTTATATTATTATTGTTAGGTCGGCTTGGTTATATTGTGAACCCTTAGACTCCTATATATAGAAAGGAGGTTTGTCATTTGAATCATCCAATAATTGCTAATGTAAAGGAGGTTGCCCCTCGAAGAGGCTGAATTCTAAGGCGTTCAACTATCTTTTCTATATTTTTGTGAGTTGGTTTCATAACATTTGGTATCAGAGCTTTGGATTCTAGGGTTTCACTGCTCCAAATAGGTCATTGTGGCATTTTCTCTATAACTTTTTTTTGCAACGTTTCGGAAGCGAAAAAGAAAAACCCATTTAAGACGAAATCGCACTAAACCTCGGGTCCAAATTTCAGAGCTTTTCGTGCTATATTTACGGAGATATGATCTAAGGAAGTTGGTCTTTTTGTAGACTCCTGAATTACATTCCAAACAGGTGACCTGGGGAATGGACTGAAATTTTGTAAGAAGGTACAAAAAGAGGATGGACTGTAGTTTTTGGCATATATATTTCAGAGCCAAAGGTCAAAACAGTGACACGTGGCACTTCATACAAGTTTGCTTTTCTGGAAAGGTCTATAATCAGGTCATCTTGGGAGATTGTGCATAAATCATCCTTGGAGAATCCAATTTGGATCAGACTAATGGCATTGGAAAAGGATGCAGAGGGCTACTACAGGTCGCAATTTCAGAATTGGATGATTCGAAATTACAGAGATACATCATATTCAATATCAAGCTCCTACAAAGTGCAAAAAGGTGCGTAGTTTTTTTTTTAAATTTTTGCATAAGCTTGGTTTGAAAAATTAGTTTGAAGGAATTTAAAGGGCATAATAAAGCATTGTTATCGGTAATTGATGGCTCGAGGAAAGAAAATGCAAAAACCTAGTAAGAAACCTGAAAGCTCTAGCATGACTCATGAAGAAGAGGAATAAATGCAACATGATATATCAAAATTACGAGACCAAGTGCAACAAGTGTCACTTGCAAAAAAAGTAACATAATCTAAGATGGATGGTTTAAAGAAAGATGTAGAAGCTAAGATGGATGGTTTAAAGAAAGGTGTAGAAGCTAAGATGGATTGTAGAAAGGCGTCGAAGCTAAGATGGATGGCATGGAAGTTAAGATGAATGGCATGGATGCTAAGATGAATGGCATGGATGCTAAAATGGATGGCATGGATGACAAAATGGAAGGATTGAAGATAAATTTGAATAAGTTGCTACAAGAAATGGTCATTAATGGTGAAAGGGTAGTAAAGGAAACTCATGACGAGAACAAAAGAAATGTTAATCATGATTCCATAGACTCTAATGTTGGATCGAAGACCCACCATATTCCAAAAATCGATATGAGGAAGTTTGATGGCAAGGATCCTGCAACATGGATATTAAAGATGGAGCAATTTT
>APFE031494922.1:0-16882 GCA_000404065.3 Pinus taeda
TTCCATCAAGGACAACACCTGTATCATAATGCCAACAATTATATATTGTAATAAATCTAATAAAATCTAATGAGTTTCCTATAGTAGAATGTTATTGGTTAACAAAAGAATAAAGAGGTATTTAAGAAATTGTTGAGGAATGATTAAAACGAAGTCAAGCTAACAAGAACATGAGAATAAATTACACTAAAATTCAAATAATATACTTTCTTAACAAAATTTCCCATGCATGTAGTATAAATGTCTCACTAGAAACATTTAGATAATGATATTACCTTGTCCCACCAATGAAGGGGATCTCCTTGGTATGAAGTCCCACCTAGAGTCCCATCTGGAACGATGGCCTAGCTTCCATTATCTTAGAGATATGTCATAACTTTTGTTGTTCAGCACATGAGAGTGTTATGCTTGTAACTTCAAAAAGAGAGGTGAGTATGCCTAGTGAGTACTTAATGTAACTTGTTTCTCAGTTCTCTTACTATAAAGGGAGATAGTAAAGTGAGCCTCTAGATGAGTGGTAGTAGTACCACCCAGGGGGAGACACATGCAAACCAACACAAATTTTTCCAACATCCACCAGAGTATTCGAAAATGGATGAAATAGTTATTATAACCAAAGTGCAAGGGTAAACACGTACACCATCCAGTGGAGTAGTCTACATCAGGGTGAAAATTGTTATAAGCATGAAAAACAATAATGGTTTGTCTAATTTCTTATGGAGTAGTCTAGATTGATGAGACAATATCGATAAACAATACAACACATCTAAAAAAATGTTAGTAGTAAAATAACCAAAGTAGTTCAACTATCTTAGTACAGGTTAAGAAAACATGAATTACGAATGTTTAAATAATAGTTTTACAAACATCTACAAAACATGCATGAAAACATGTTGCCATGAAATAGGCTTATGAATTAAGAAAAAATCCCAAGACACATTTGTACACCATACATCACTAGTCCCAATAGTGGGACATTGGAGCCACTCCTCCTCTTCAAACAACATACTATGGACTCTCAAGGATATATGGGAGGAGTTAAGGTGAAAATTCCTTTGCTTCTATAATGGGAGGGGTATATATAGCCAAGGGTGATGATTGACCCTTGTGATTGTTCACTACCCTCATGATTATTCAACTTCCGATAACTTTTCAATTCACATCACTCTTTGAATTTTGTGTGTGTCCATTGGAATTCACTTTACATTACATTTAGTTACAATGGATATGGGCCATAATTGTGATGTGGCCGAGGAAACTCATGACACAACTCAATAGGACACTACTAACATGTACTCGCTACTTGTGGTGTCCATGTCGAGTTGCTATGTTTTTGAGTGATGGATGTACTCTTGGTGTGATTTGTATTCACCTCCACATGGCATAGTGTTGTAGGGTCTTCGACGGTCTTGGTCTCACTTGATGGTTCAATGCATGTGTTCCCCTTCCCTTTTTTCTTGGTATGCTTGGTACATCCATCCAGCTGCAAGAAAATCTTCTAACATGTGAGTTCCTTCTTCATCCCATTTGTCATCTCACCATGATCTACTAGTGCACATATTCCTACAATTATTTCATGATGGGAAGACATCAAATCAAAAACCTCCTAGTCTAGCATGATGCATTGTTATCGTGTTACAGGTGACAGGGAGGGAGGACAAATCACTCAGACAATGCAGAGCATAGCTCAGGCTATAATGACGCATTTTGGGAGGACAACCTACACTACCGAGAGGAACCCCAATGGTCATTGGGAGGAAGGATTACGCAGTGAGAGTCACCATTATCAGCTACAATGTGGGACATTGAGCGAGGCGCCTTATGCACATTTTTCAGAGGAAAGATAGAGTGGGGCTATAGAGGGATTGTTGGTTAGTTCTCCAGAGTTTCCACTTCACATGTCATAATTACCATATTTAGAATCACTTGACTTTCAAAACCTTTAAATCATGGTAAATGATCTTATATACATTCCCACACTATTAGATTATAAGATAGTTAGATAACAATGTTCCATGGATGGTGGGGATGATAAATCATATTATGTTTTTTTGAACTTTATTTGAGTTATTACACGGTTTGATATATTCAATTTAATCTATAATATAATCAAGAATTCCCCTTTCATTTCTCATCACAAACCAAGATAGAATGGTTCATCACTCCTTGTTCCTGTACAAAGAGGATTCCTTGATTTCTACTTAAAGAGATGTGGTGATCTTTCACATAGATATGTGTCTTGAGGATTTCATATTGTAATTTTCTCTTTGTTTAAATTAGAATTAGATTTGTAACTGTATTTAGGGATTTATCTTATATTTTATTCGGTATAGAAAACTATTGTTCTAAGATCAAATTGGATTATGTGAATTAATGTTTCTTTTCAATGTAAGTTTGATTTGCATGTTACTTATTTTGTTGCTTGAATATGTTATTTAGGAGATAGTGACCTAGGCTTAATAGTATAAAATTAGGAATGTTTAATAACTTGGCTATAGAGGGATTGTTGGTCAGTTCTTCGTAGTTTCCAGAAGCTTAATTTACCAAAAACATTGCTTCCTTTGCAATACTCAGAATGGTGGTGTACCTCCATCAAATAATCCATTCAAAATGAAATTAAATACTCCATACACTATGGATAGTAGAGGTAGATCTAGGAGGAATGTGGAAAAATGCATATTATCAACAATTACCTTTTCTTGAAGAAAAGAAAAATGTAGTTATGAAAGTACACTCAAATATGGTAAAAACTAGAAGGGATAAATGATAAGATGGGTAGCATTCCAAAATAATAGAATGAAAATGTACAAGGTTAGGGATTAGATATAGGAATAAATCTACTAAATGCTAACGAGATCCCTCTAGAATAATATAACTAGTTAACAAAAGAATATAGAGGTCTCTAAGAAACTGTGAAGGAATGATTAAAACCAAGTCATGCTAACAATAAAATGAGAAACAATTACACAAAAATTCTAATGCTATCCTTTCTTAACAAAATTTCCCATACAAGTAGTATAGAGGCTCTCCTTAGGACCATTTAGATATTGATATTACCTCTTTTTGAATTATTATTGCCACTTCCCACCTAAAATCAATTAACTCAATTTCCCTAATTAATGTATACTAGCAGTGCCAAGCTTGTTTCCCAAAAGCAATGGGAAATGAGGACTAGGACAGAGGCATCTTGGGATGAGATGCGGTAATATCATAAGGAAGTATGGAGGAAAAAAATGTAAGTTTCAACTGTAACGCGTGAAATAAGGGAAGAGATACCATATAGTAAATCTGGACTCACCCTCACTCAGGATTCGTTTTCCTGGAAGCAAATCTCGTTGCATGATGATGGGAAAAAATAATATATAAGTCAACATACATAGTTGACTAAAATCCATGGCAATAAGAATTAACTAGATTATATAGACAACACATGAAATGAGTGGTACTCATTAAAAGCGAAGTTACTTAAAACAATAGGAAATTAGTACCATTGCCAAATTATAAGAGATAATAATTGATAATATGACAAAAAATAAATTAATTATACTGTAAACATTAGATAAAAATAGTGCATACTTTGTTTGAAGGAAGAGAAAGCTAAACAAGGAAAATGCATAGTGTTGTGAAGCCATGAACAATGAAAACACATGAGAATCCAATTGTGATTATGACAATCAATTCTATTATCTATAGCATGCAGAACACTAAATAAGAACTTATATTCCTCACAATGAATCTATCATCATACTAATATAAATTTACGTAACATGTTACTCTCCAAGAGGAGTATATAAACTGCATGGAAACTCCCATATCATCATGAATTATAACTAAATCAAAGTTGTGCAACGAGAAAGAGAAATTAATTTATATAATTATAGTTGTCACAAATTGTGCTAGAGAAAAGGGAAATAAGCCTCTAAAAGTAACCGTTTACAAAGTTTAAGATTAAATTCGATAATAAGTAATACTAGCGTAAAAACTTGATTAGCATACAACTGCAAAAAACTAAGAAATTTCAAGTTAATAGTCCAGCTAACGCTGAGTGAAAAATCAACTGAATTCATAGTAGTTCAGTTCACATGTTGTAATCACCATTCTTAGAATCACTCCAGATGCCATAACCCTAAGTTAACTTGCCATTTTAGTGACATCGACTCCCAGTGGCTTCATAACAAGGAAAGTCAGTGACTGTAACCCTCCAGTTGCATGGATAACCCTCCCTCCCAACTACTACAATCTAGATTTCCCAGTTTTGACCATGCAACCCCAAAATCTGAGAAACCTTTTCATGGCGAGGATCCAAACCTTTACCCAAAACGTGATAGAACTTTCCAAAATGATGAATGACACAAGGACAATGCCATTAACTCAAAACTTAGTTAAGAACTTGACCTAATGAGGCCTTACCATGATAGACATTTCATCAAACACATTGTGAACATATAATATATAGGTAGTATATGCATATCTGAACATAGAAGTCTCATACTTATTTGATAATAATCAAGAAGGTTTGATGCCCTCTCATAACATGATATAGTCCACTTTCCATGGGTACATGCACAATAAGGTCTTTATGGACCAAAATTTATATATCTGTTACAAATTGAATCTCACATCCAAGGAGATCCAAAGTGGTGGTGATCCAAACAATGGAAATTGCATTACCTAGGCAAATCCAAAATTTTCTTGCCGTGCGCTCTCACAAAAAAAATCTTCACCTCAGAAATTTACAAAAAAAAAGGAAGGACAAGGCTAGTGTACCTTGTGCAAGAATGTAGATGAATCACTTACATACTTGTTTCTAAACTACCCCTTTGTTGTTAAGACATTAGAGCTCATAAACCAGTGATTTAGATGTAATATGGACTGTAGAGGCCAATCCCTTGAAGAAGATTTGAGGAGGTTGTAGGAAGTGACTCATTATAAATCGAAAAATATTGTAACTTCGGTTTATTTATAGGGTATTTGGTTAGCTCGAAGAAAAGAAATATTGAAAGAGATCTCATCAAAACTTGAAAGACTTGCATGCAAAATGAAGTTATTTTTTCCCTTATATACCACAAAAGAGTAGCCACTATAAGCAAGGTTGTGGGGGAGGAGGAAATAAACCATGAGATCCCCTAGGCCTACTTCATGGGGACTATAATGAATATGGTAGGTGAGAATGAGGAATTCTTTTACATTTAATTCAACGTCGAGTTCTAAAATCTAGCATTAATCTAGAAATAGGAACTAGCAATTATGCTCAACTCCTTTCTTTAAATTTTCTTCTTCGTGTGGCACTAGAGATGGGGTATCTTTCCATTCAAACCTTTGGAGATTATTTAAGTGTGGAAAATTAGTTCAATGTTGTCCAAAGATTCCATAACCATATATTTTTACCCATTTTAGAAGAGATTCTTTGATTAAAATCAAATTTTGACCTTGTTTCTTGCCATCATATTTACATGGAGCAGAATTAAGTGGTAGATCGGTTCTTTAAGGACAATGCTAAGTATGATCTGAGTTGTTGGTAGGTCATCTAGCTACTATATGGGATAGTACACAAATACCAACACTAAATAGTTTTTTATCTAGAACTACACAAACATAGTTACTACCATTATTTTTTCATAGGTTCATAGTTTCTTTTCACTAAACAGAGTGTTGGCTAAATAAATTAAAAATATGTAATTAAAATGGTCAAGTTTTTGTATTAAAAATTCATATAATAGGAGCAATTTTAATGGTATTTTGTGTATGATAGAAATCCTAAAGTGACTCCTGTGGTGGATTATAAAAACCCTAATGATCATATGAATTTTTATTTTAGGTTTTAGGTTACAAAAATGCTCGATAGATAGTGAATGCAATGACTATGTACAATATATCTTTTTATATCTTAGTGAAAAGTTATGATTTTTCTGCGGAAAAAAACAAGAAGCATTATTTATTATTTTTTTAAAAGTTGGTAAGAGTAATAACAAATATAATAATTATTAGTTGTTAGTGTAGATCAACTTATTATTATACAAGAAACATGATGATATTTAGAATACTCTATTTATAATTCATAAATAGAGTTCTATAGTTATAAATACCTTATATTTTGGGTTATTAGCTTATTTTTGTTAGCCTCACTCTCTTAAAAACAATTATAAATCCAAATAAAATAATTATTGTTTTGAGGCTTCTGCGATCAGTGCTTTGTGTGTTGTTTTCTTCCGGAGTTTTCGCATCCATGATTTGTTTGTATCAATGTTTCGAGCCCTCCACCATGGAACATAAAATAATTCATTAAATTAAATCATGAGAATTAGTATCTCAAATTAAGGAGTTTAGTTAGGAGGAGAGATTCTCTCCAACTAGTTCTCCTAAGTTAGTGTGTAGTTGAGAAATTGTCTCAACCAAGTTGGTCCAAGATAGACGCACTATCTTAAGACCACTTGCTCATGTATTTAAATGTATTTCTAAATTCTTTAAATAAGAGAGAATTACATGAGTGTGAGAGGCCACATGATGGCTCTCTGCCTTTTCTGCCATGTCTAGTTTTTCTATGTGTCTGCTAGTTTTATTATATATTTATTTTATGTGTGTGATTATTTTATTTTAGTGTGTTATGGATGTGTGAGTTTTCAACATGTGGTATCAGAGCATATGGTGATTCTGGGTGTATGCGATGTTTTTCAAGAATGAATTGTGCGTTATCTAAAGTCGTACAATCTGATTCATGGGATTTGTTACTCGAAGGGTATTTTGATCATCATTATATGAGTTTTCCTTAGCTTTAGTTTCCTGAATCACAACTGGTGCTCTGAGAATCCAGAAGCACATATTTCACCTAAATCCAGACTTCTCATCTATTTCCTCTGTCACTTTGCTTTTTCATACCTCTTCTACGAGTCCACTGGCAGTATGATGCTCCAGGCACCGTTGATCAATGTTTTGCAAACACTCTTCGGGTTGATTTATTATCAAGTCTAGTCCCTTCACCATTTTGACAAGTTCTCCATCAGTAATGATACAAGAAATCTCTAGTATCCTATCCCTTTCGATATCTTGACTTGTCATCTCCAAGTCAACCCAAATAAGTGGTTGATCAGATTTGCATTGCTGCCCTCCATTGTCTTTGTTGCACGCACCAATTTTGGGGACTCTTCTATAGAAGTGGTACCTGGATCTTCTTTCACAGTATCAGTTGTACCACTATACTTAGAATATGGGATCTAAGTATATGGGTGATGATATAATGATGGCTTAGCCAAAATTGGAAGAATTGTCCAACAATAGAACGAAGTTGTTGTGCAGTTATGGGGTTAAGATTCTGCCAAGATCATGTGATGCCCAGCTTCGCTACATTGGAGGAGAAACCAATCATAATACATAAAAAACTATATGCTGAAATTTAATTGTCTGGAGTTGTTATTAGCCTTCTATCTGAAGGTAGTTGAGTATATTCGGAGCTACCGTGGCATTCAAAAGAATCTCTTCTAAAGAGTCTCTTCATCATTGAGGTAGGAACATCAATTACCGCTTGACCAGTCAAAAGCGTGCTTTTTATCTTTGTTATTGTGTTTATGCTCTTCCTTCCAAACCAAGTAGCCAAGATCAAATCTACTGCAGACCAGAAGAATAATTTACTTCAACAACAGCTCAGGGTATGCTCTTGACACTTTTTAGAAAAAAAAATTGTAGCTCTTGCAATAGTATTATTTTCATTATAATGGAATTGGAAAAATGGTACATGATTAGAAAATACAATGGGAATTCTTAGCGCCTTTCCAACATTATAAAACATAACAGAAATAACACAAGCCAAGAGGCACAAACACTTGAGAAAGACAAGAGAGAGGAATATTAGAAAAGCTCATAAGCTCATTTGAAAACTAATATACTCGGAATGCTTAGCTAAAGTGAATCTAAGTCGCCTATGGAATAAACTGCCTAGCCTTGTTCTCGAATCGGCTCCAGTGCTTTAGTGAATGATTCCAAACACTGATAGTATGTATTTCTTTTTATTATAAATCCGGTGATTGCCTAAAATATGCAGGTTGTTATATGCAGTGATTTTTTTAATTGGCATTCACTTTTCTAGTATCAGTCGACAAATAAACATTGCCAAAATTCGATAAATATCGAACATTTGTTCTCCAGCACTTATGAGAACTTTTATTGTAGCTTCTGTCTACACCATTGGAAGAAGCATAAATAACTGGAGTTCTTTCAGCTGCACTTAGTGGAGACATATATACACCAGAATTTCCTCCATTAGCACGAGGACGCTTAGGCTGAGACTTAATAGCCCTTGTAGACCTTTTTCTATTAGCCTTAGCTTTCTCTAACTAAGCTACACACTTTTGAAGAGGATTTGGTGAGAACTGCGATTCAAGTTTGTGTTCCTCAATGCACTTTATAACACCCCTATAAGCAGAAAGATATTTTGTATTTGCTTCGTTCTGTGCAACGCAATCCAAATTGGAAGTTGCTAAATTTTATTGGAGAGAGAAGTTTTTTTTAGATAAGAAATGTTGGTTAAAAAAAAAATTGTGGAGTAATAAGGTGAAAATAATTTTTGTATTTGGAGTGATAAGTGATTTTTTTGGAGAAAGTTATTGTTGTAATCAAAATTAATATTTTACTTTGAGAGAGATTTTGAAAGCAATTGAGTGCACATTCAGTCTTTTGAAGACAATTTGATGCCAAGGAGTTCTCAGTTTGTGCTTGAGATGCCTCACTGAAGACACTATCATGATGATGTATCTTGAAGGTTAATAAACACATATCTTTTTGTGGTGATCGTGTCCTAGATCTGCCGGAAATTGAATAAGCGGATGATAGGTACACTCTGTGTCATGAATGTGTTTTCATAGTTTGTGTCACGTTCATTAAATGCTTTCTTTGTCATCTGTTTACACAAACTAAATGGGCATAAGAAATTCTTAAGTATAAGAATGCTCGATCAAGCTTATGACATCAACACTCTTATAATCAATTAAGTTCATAAGCACAAAAGCGTTACATCATCAACTTGATAAGACGATCTTTCAAGCAAGCAAATTTCACATCATGTAATCAAAGCAATCACGTTAAGGACGCTACATAAAAAAGTTGTCAAAGATGATTTTACATCAACATCCAATCAAGTTAGTCAAGCTGTCATCTACATCAACGATTTTTGCAGCAATTCAACAACTAATTTTTTGGCAATTTCACTTGCACCATTTTTTAATCAGCTCAATACAAATCTATAAGCTGCAAATCATAATTTGTAAGTTGGCTTGTAATCAAAGTCAAATTGAGTTAAAATGTAAGGGTGCATTCTCGGTTGAAACCGACACCCACACTTTGAATTGATAGGGAATCAATTAAACCCAACGAATCCTTTGTTTTTTAACTAAGTTATTCAAATCCTTGTAAGTGTTTCTCTTGGGTGCATTTTCGATAGTATTCGACACCCTTCTTTTGATCAATCAAAAGTGTGAGTTCAAGCAAGTACAAATATCACAAACATCAAGTGAGCCTAAAAATGATTCAAACCAATCATTAAGCAAGCATGCAATCAAGAGTTATACAACTCTAGCAAGTGTTTAAAGCATCAACAATCAGCAACAGTACAAGCGAGTGTGTCATTTCAATCATCAACTCAAGTGTGAAATTTTCAAGCACGAATTCTAGACCAAGTGAGCCTAACTTCAAAGTAAGGAAGACAACACGGCAACAAACATTCAACTATCCCAAATTATTCACAATTTAATATTATCATCAACAGGTGACATGGTGCACATCAGCAAAACCACTCTTGCTAACATTCAAGTGCATATTCAACATGCACATGACATGATTGAGTTCCTTCAACTGGAGTCACAACTGCAAAGATATGAGTTGCAAGAGAAGCTTGTTGCTTCGAAGCCTTTGACCAATCCAGATACAGCTGATTATTCGACTTCATTCATTCAACCAACTTCAAGTGTTGAAGTTGTTCTAGTTCAACTTTCTTCCAAACCCATCATCAAGCCATGGGAAGAAATCCAAAGTAATCGAAATCGACGCGGGTTAGGATATGTAGAAATGACAACAACTTACATATCCCTGATTATTCGGAGCCCATTCAGTTCATCAGTGCCAGATTACTTGAACAAATCACCTCAGCAAGTTCTCCGCAAGTTGTAGACAGACATCAATGCATACAAACTGAAAATGAAGACAAATAGAAATGCACACCAACTCAAGCTGCAAACAAACCGAAATGTTCTCATTGTTAAAGAAAAGGTCATTTGGAAGATCAGTGTTTTGATCTCCATCCTTGTAGCTATTGCGGAAAGTCAAATCATTCATCAGAGAAATGTTGCAACCAACAATAGTCAGCCAGATTGAAGATAAATTATTCATGGATTGATCCGTGGGAATGGTCATCCACAACCAAACGATAGTATAAGTTATACAATCAGATTCACTCACACATATTGCTGCCGACAGTCAAATGACGATGGTACTCTCATGTAGTTAAACGAGGGAGTACACCAGTGAAACTATCGTACACCTAAAGGGGGGAGTTCAGAATTCATATATAATTTGGAGAAGATTGTCTCTCCTTTCAGCTGACAAAGGGGGGTAATGTCAATGAAATTGACAATGGTTTTTAGATTGAAAGTCTCGACAACATCAATGAAGTAGCCAGTGGGAATCTTAATCAGTAAATTCGCTAGTGGTCGACCAACAATAAAGAATAAGTGAGCTGCTCTCATCACAAAAAAAGCAACATTGAGTTGTTTTTTGACGTCTTTAGCCAGTGGGCGATCATCATGAGTAAATACGCCAGTGGGCGTTCATCAAATTGTGTCAGTGGACATCGGATGCTATTTTTCAAGCAAAGGACAGTTCGATCCTTTTGCAGCTTGGCACGTGATGGAGTTGTCAAGCAACATTCAGAGATGAATCAGACATGCAGTTGATTCATGTTCTCTTCATATTTGAGTTTTTTCTAGCATCTAGCTTTGGTGGTTTTTTTAGGCAAATGATTTTTGAGAAGCAACTAGAGAAATTAGAAGATGGTTCCTTGTTCTTTTTGGATTTATCATTGAGGAGGGGAATGTTAGCCTCACTCTATTAAAAACAATTATAAATCCAAATAAAATAGTTAATTAAATTAAATCATGAGAGTTAGTTTCTCAAATTGAGGAGTTTAGTTACGAGGAGAGATTCTCTCTAACTAGTTGTCTTAAGTTAGTGTGTAGTTGAGAAATTATCTCAACCAAGTTGGTCCAAGATAGGCACACTATCTTAAGATCACTTGCTCATGTATTTAAATGTATTTCTAAATTGTTTGAATAAAAGATAACTACATGAGTGTGAGAGACCAAATGATGGCTCTTTGCCTTTTCTGCCATGTCTAGTTTTCCTATGTGTCTACTAATTTTATTATATATTTATTTTATGTGTGTGAGTATTTTATTTTAGTGTGTTATGGCTGTGTGAGTTTTCAACAATTTTTTTACATTTATAAAATTGTTCTTTTAGTTAATAAAAGACACTTTTAAAATCTTATTCTAAAATAAATTTATCAAAAATAATGCATATTTAATCTTGTAAAATAAATAAATTTAAAATTAAGGAAAAATCAGCAAACATTGGCAAACTTAAGATACCATTAAAATATTTGTAAACATCATTAAACTTAAGATACCATTAAGATATTAGTAAAAATCAAAGAAAAAAAATCTTGATTTTAAGATAAAATAGAAATTTTAATTCCAACCATACAAAACATAATGCTTTTATCCTAAATTCGATGCTTTTATTGACCATGAGTAAAGATATATTTTGTTGCTTATGCTGATACACAACATATAAATGTTGTATACTTACTTGAACTAAATAATCTAAAATTTTGGCTATTTTTTCCTTCTTGTTCATTCTAGTATTTTCTTGTTATATTTTCCTTCTATTAGAGCCTCTATAGTGAATGAAAAGAGATACTTTATCTTTTGGAATATGATTAATAATCTCTTTATAATATCTTATTCTCTTTACACACACACACACACACACACACACACACACACACACACACTTTTATCAATATTTTTCTTTCATAAAGTGATGGTTTTTTAAATTTCACAATGATTTACCCAAGACTTGGCATCTTTATGCCACGTGAGCAAGAGTAGGTACTAACTCATGTTTGAAGTAATTTTAGGATACTTCTTGTCTTCCAAGATATTTATGTTGTTCACATATTATGTTTTGTACCTACTTATAGTTCTTTTCTCAATGGAGGAAAGATTCACTTTTATGAGGAAGATCAGATAGAATGTATTTACTTTAATTTTCAGATTTAGAGTTATAAAATACTATTGACTCAACTTTGAACTAATTTTAGGATACCTTTTTGTCTTCCATATTATCTATCTTGTTCACATATGTTAGGTACCCACTTATAGTTGTGTTCTCAATTTGGAAGATAGGATACTCCTTTTTTTAGGGCTCCATCCATCAACCCCTAACCAAAATTAGGCCACTTACAACCCCAATAAAAAACATATTATGTTCCAATAGGTAATAAGAAAAATCCTTTGATTTTTCATTGTATATCCATCTAAAATCTCTTAAGTAATAAATTTGTCACAAAAAAACCTTTGTAAATAGTCTTTGTTACAATATCATGGATCACCACATAATCAAAAGATTATCACTCATTTAATAATTAAAATTCTATGTATGTATTTTTTTCTTTTTTTGCTATGTTGTATGAGTCTTAAGATTCCTACATGCTTAACCTTTGGTTTGAGAAACCACAACCTAGGGCCTTAGGGTCATTTAAACTGTGAAAATCATCAATAAATCATGTTTAGCATGGGCCACACTATTGGAAATAACACTGAGAGGGGGGGTGAATCAGTATTATCAAATAATTAACTTTTCCATTTCATACTCTAATTCCTATAAACTACTTCAATGAAGGCAACTCACTTGTACACACAACTGAATTAAAGGAAACCAGTGTATATCCATTAAATTTATGATTAAGTTAATTCATCATATGTTGAACTTTACTTAGTGCATAAGTGTTTCTTTAAACATATAAATAGTAACCATGTGCAATGAAAATAGAGCAAATAAGGAACACACATGAACACCAAGATTTAAGATGGAAACCCAATGTGGGAAAAAACCACTTGTTGCTATCATCTCTGTCTTCTTTTAATAATAAAAAAAACTATTTACAATCTTGTACTAGTGTAGACTCATACCAGTATGCAGGCTTCTACCTGCAGAGGGCTACAACCTTCTCTCGTTCTCCAGCTTCTACTGGATGGGAGCTACAACCCTTAGCTCTTGTACTAGCTGATTTGTTTACTAGTATGTAGGCACTAGCCTACAGAAGGCCACAACCTTCTCTCTTTTTCCAGAGACCTTGTTTCATAAATTTTCATACCGGATACACTTGGATCACAACACCACAATCTAAAGACTACGTTTCATCCAATTTTCACAATGGACCCATCAACAACATTGAAGCATCAAATACATCTGTATCAACAAATCTCTGAAACTCAACCATCAATCTCTGAAACCTAATCACCAATCTCTAAACCAATCACAACTGAATCAAATAATCATTGACAACCCATCATTGAAGAAAGTTACAATCAATCAATTTGATCATTCAGAATATTGTTACCAGGATATAGTCATCAGAACACAGAGCATAACCCAGACCTATGCAACAACGACCAAAAACAACTGAAACTTTAAACTTCACACTTCATAATATATACGCTACTTCCATAAGTTGACCAGTGTGTATACGCCCTTTTACCAAAGGGAACAAATGCATAGATTTTCCAATTCCATATACACTACTTTTACATGTGGAACCGGCGTGTATACGCTGTTTCGCCAAAGCCGAACTATGTACAGATATGAAAATACTAATTTAAAGTATCACAACTATTTCAGACTTCATCCAGACCTAGATCATCACATTTACATGAAACATGCATCAGAATTCAGATCTATAATGTTTCAAGATCAAAACCCATAAAGCTAAAACATTTAAGTCTTATGAGCCCGGTCCATCAATCTTCGTCAGCCACATAGGTGCTTCCTTAATCCAGATCAAAAACCCATAGCCTGCATGATAGATCTCACAATTTTTAGATATTCGTTACTTGCACACACTTGGCCTGATGATCTTCTTCTCCTTATATAGTCTTAGGCCTTTCTCAATACCATGGATCAAAAACACTTAAAGCCAATACCTTGGACCAATACCATGGACCAAATAACTTGGATCAATACCATGGGTCAAAATAACTTGGACCAAATTCCAAGGACCAAAAATACAGTTTTCCAATATATACTTTCTTTTCCTTTTGTGAAAGTACATGTGTACGTATACGCTCTTCTTGTTCAGTGAACCCACGTGTATACGTGACTTGGACAAGGTGAACCTGTATATATCTCTTTTTCTTCATTTTCTGAAGTCTAATATGCATTTCTTTGCTGTTAACCTGCAGAACTTTGATCTTTCTTCTGAGTGAGTTGCCATCAAGGACAACACCTGTATCATAAAGCCAACAATCTCCCCCTTTGGACTTGATGGCAAAAACAACACCAAGTCACTCTCCCCCTTTGACATCAAGGGCAAATGGTGGGCCAACATATTCTCCCCATTTGATATACATTATGTTGTCTGTGCTCCCCCTCAGTATATGCTGAATTCTTTGATAGAGCTCCCCTTTTGTTCATGCTGAGATGCACTAAACCATCCATGCTCCCCCTGAGCACATGCAGAGTCTACAAAACTATTTTACAAAGGAATAACATGACTCTATAACTCAGCTAAGTGAGTATGAACTTCCTATCACCAATGTCTCATACATACATCAATCTCCCAACCAAGTGGGGATACATCAAATGTTTGTACATGACAAAAACAAGATATATTACATCATCCATCCCATGCATAGAGTGGGGACAAATTACATCATATGACTCATGAGTCCTTAAATGATATACATGACATTTTTAACAAAGACCAAAGACCTAAATAAGACCATGATAGTCATCGACAACTATCATAGACCATAAGCATTTGTCAGCAACATCAAGATCAATGGTTTGTATACTTCCATCACAAAAAGAGTCACCTGAAATAAAACAATGAGGCGGATCTGAGCTGATTTCTCCAAAGATAAAGCCAACAATGAATTATTAGAAGCATATGCTCCCCCAAAACCATATTAGACCCCTTCTTTTTGAGTCTGGCCCACTGCTTTTCTTCAAACCAATGTATACGCGACTGTGCCCACATAAACATGCGTATGTATGAGACTACCCTTCATGAGACACGCGTACAACAATTTTTTCTCTAAAAATAGGTCTTAACAGTAGGATGATGCCTCAAATACTCATAGTTTTTGTCTTAGATATTCAAATGTCTCTCTGGGGAGTGGTTTAGTGAATATATCAGCAACCTGTTCTTTGGAGGGAACATACTCCAATTTGACCTTTTGGTCAAGCACTTGTTCACATAGAAAATAATATTTGATAGGTATGTGCTTGGTCTTGGAGTGCATGACTGGATTCTTTGAAATATTGATGGAACTTGTATTATCACATAGAATGGAGATGGGTGGGGTACATGTGATCTGAAGGTCTTGCAGGGTTTGCATCATCCAAAGTAGTTGTGTGCAACAAGATGCAACAACCACATATTCTGCTTCAGCTATAGATAATGCAATTGAACTTTGTTTCTTACTGAACTAAGACACTAACCTAGAACCCATATAGAATGCACCACCACTAGTGCTTTTTCTGTCATCAACACTTCCTGCCCAATCTACATCTGTGTATGCATGAAGAGTAATATCTACCTCTCTAGGATACCATAAAACAAAGTTTTATGTTCCTTGAAGATATTTAAAAATCCTTTTGACTGCCTGAAGATGTGATTCCTTTGGATTTTCTTGGAATCTTCCAACTATTCCTATTGCATGCATGATGTCAGGTCGGGTACCTATTAGATAAAACAGAATGCCAATCATGGATCTACATGTCATCTGATGTATTGCTGCTGATTCATCATATTAGCTGAGACTGCATCCTGTTACCATTGGGTTATAAATTGGTTTAGAATCTTCCATGCCATACTTTTTCAAGATCTATTTGAGATATTTGGTTTGTGAAAGAAAGATACCATCTTCATTCTATTTAACTTGTAGACCAAGAAAATAGTTAAGTTCACCAAGCAAGGACATTTCAAATTCTTACTGCATTACTGAAGCAAAATTCCGACTCATGGACTCTTCATTGCTACCAAAAATGATATCATCAACATAAAAAACAATAATTAGTAATTTATCAGAGTCAATATTTATATATAGATTGCTATTTGCTGAACCTTTTGAAAAACCTTAGTGATGTAGATATTTGTCCAAATGGTAATACCATGCCCTTGGAGCCTGTTTTAGACCATAGAGAGTCTTTTTGAGTCTGCATACAAGCTTTTCATCGTTTCCAAGAATGAGTCCTTCTAGTTGTTCAATATAAACTTCTTCTTCTAAATCTCCATTAAGGAAAGCAAATTTTACATCCATTTGGTATACTTTGAATTTATGAAAACTAGAAAGGGCAAGAAACATCCTTATGGCTTCAAGTCTAGCAACAGGTGCAAACGTTACGTTTCTTCAAAATATATACCTTCTTGTTGAGAATATCCCTTACACACAATCTAGCCTTGTTTCTAATGACTTCTCCATTTTCATTTAGCTTGTTTTTGAATATCGATTTAGTTCCAATAATATTTTTGTCCTGAGGTCTAGGAACTAATTCCCAAGTATCATTCTTTTTAATTTTCTCAAGTTCTTCATTCATGGCCTTGACCCAACATTCA
>APFE031494930.1:0-20037 GCA_000404065.3 Pinus taeda
ATCATATCTCCAAGCGAACACATGTTTATTTTTTTGTAACAGACTAATAAATGCTTCCTTTTCCTCTATAGAAAGTCCCAATCCTAAGTTAATATTTTGAGGATTTTGTTCGGTGCCAAGGTTTATTAATTCAAACCTTAAAGTAGAGCTCTGAAGTTTTGTATTAGATATAGGTTTGAACCTGTCTTTAATATCGTAAAGGTCTTCGAGCTTTACTACACGCTTAGGGATTGAATTTTCTTCATGTTTACCTTGCATTTGAGTATCATGCTCATCTTCCTCAATGATTTGATTGTCATAGGATTTTTCAGAGGTCAGAAATTGTAAGATGTCTTCATCATGGTTAAACACTCTCTAATTGGTTACATTATCTGGAATGGATGGCCTAAAAAGTAATTCTACTGAAAACCTATCGGGAATAAAGTCCTATGAAGGGAGCAGCTTGGAAGCGACATTGGCCAGCAAATCGGCTGCGGAGTTCTGTGCCCTGGGTATTGAAGATATATTGAATGCTTGGAAATGGGAGGTAAGTTCTTGTACGAGCGATTGATAATGCTTAATATGGTTCGAAAGACAGTGAATTGTATTCCTTACCTGCTTAAAAATTATTTCAGAGTCGCCAAAGACTTTTAAGTACTGAACTTTAAGGCCGATTGCTTTATACAGTCCTTGGACAAGCGCTTCGTACTCAGCTGTGTTATTAGTGCATTCAAATTCTAATCTACAGGACAACATTGTTTTTTCTCCTAGTGGGCTGACCAGAATGCATCCTGCTCCTAATCCTTCGCTGGACTTAGATCCATCAAAATACAAAGACCAAAATAATGAATTATCTACAGTTTTTGTTACAACATTCTCAGTAACATTAACGCATTTAGACATGTCGGTCTGTGAAAAGTTTTCGATTTGTGATGCGAAATTGTCAACTGAGAAAGGGGATTGTTGGGCAACATAGTTGCCGAAAAATGACTCTGAAGAATAGTTTCCTATGATATTATTGTTGAACGCGACTGGCTGGTTTTCCTGTTCAAATTCTGTAACAATATGGGTCATATGTTTCTCTCGATCAATCTTTATTTGATTGGGCTTGCCCTTATAGTGGAGCCACATATGTGACCAATCGGTGGAGATATACCCATGGATTTTTTCAGACCAATCCTTGCTTAAAATCGATCCATAAAATTCAGGTATATCGGCGATTAGAATATCGATCCTTTGGACAATTCTTGGATCTGCCGATAACCTGATTGTTACAGAGTTTATTTCTCCTAGGACTTGAACTTTAGTTCTATCTAATTGCACAATGTGAATAGAATATTTCTGGGGTTCTATATTCAGTTTGGAACAAACTGAAGCAGGCATTATGTTGGAAGATGCTCCAGAATCAATTAAGCAGTTGTGCAGATTTCGATTATAAATTTCATAATTCAGGAGAAAAGGAGGGGTATGGGAGTTTGATCTATCTCCAATCAGAATTGTGTCGGTTGCCTCAACTCTACCAGCAGGGGGTTGTCCTGAATCACTTGCAGCTTTAGTGGTGGGAAGAGGGGAAGAAGGGACGGTGTTAAACTCTTTGAGTAGTAATTTTTTCTGATGTTTTAATTTACTAAGTTCAAACATGGTGATATTTTCCTTAGTTTTCTTCATGTCATCGACAATGTTGTAATCCATCGAATCAGAAATTACTAAAGTTTTAGATGGTGAAGGGGTAGTGGAAGATGATGGCTGATTGTTTGTTACTGTTGCGGCTGGTTTTCTAACGGGTACCTTTTCCTTTACAGTATTAGTTCCGGCACTCCTTTTCTTAGGATTAGCTTGAACAGTTTCGGGAGCACCTTTACTCCTTGTAGTGACAGGAAAGGCTTCTTGTTCGGCATCAGTATCGGAATTAGGGAGTATAAAGTCCCACATTCCGTGACATTCAACTACTTCCTCTTCTTCTCCTTCGGATGGCATAACTGTTTCTTCCTCTTCTTCTTCCTCAGGATCGAGTCTGCAGATATAAATAGGGGTTTAGTTTGGGTTTCTTGAAATTCCTATTGGTTTCTTCGTTGAGGATTCTGATACTGTTCTTGATTTAACCATTGCGACATAGTTAAGGAATTTTTGAAGGCTCATGTCATATGGATCCTTAATGTTCTTTTTCTTAGAGTCGTCTTTAAAGGACACTTTTTTAGATTTTCTTTCTTCCAAGGCAATTTTCTTTTCTAAGGCGATTACACTTTTTTCTACTGCGAGTGCTTCCTTCATATTCTCGGCTAATGTGGTCTGTTTGGCCCTATCAACGAATATAGCAATGTTTGAAGGCAAAGCGGTGATATAACACTCGCTTCTAACTTGTTCACTTGGTTTATCATCAGTGGGGATCTTATTCAAGAGTTTGTTAAATCTGGAGTTGAACTCCTTGATGGGTTCTCTTGATTCGATCCTTAAGTTTGAAAGATCATGGACAAGTGTAGCTAAGGATCTGTCATCACCATATTTGGTGAGAAACTGTTCTTGGAAGATATTCCAACTCGTGATGGATCCAGAGGGTAAGAAAAAATACCAAGACCCTGCAGATCCTTGTAGTGAATAGGGAAACAATCTTACTACCACATCTTCTTCAGTAACTCCCTTTAGATTGACTGACAGCATAAAATTGTTAATATGTTCTTCTGCAGAAGTGCCAGTATCTGGATTGAATTTGGGTAACCATTTCTCGGGGTAATCGGGTAATGGATGTAAAGGTGCAGGCATGGTAACCGCACCAGGACTTCTCCATGGTCTTTGGGCCATTTTAGGTTTACCGACGTTCGTTAGTGGTGTTCCAGGTGTTTGAGGTGGAGGCGGAAGTACTGACTGAAAAGATTGTGATGCTTGAGAGGAAGTCCCTTGATGAACAACTATATGAAGTGGTGATGTGGGTGTATGACTTCGCATAGGTGATGATGAAATGGAAGATGATGGAGAAAGGGTATCGCTACCAGAACCTTCAGTTGTCTTTTTGATCCTTTTCCTTTCGGGTAAAGGAAATTCAGGTGGCTCAATTCCTAGCTTTTTACTTTGGAGTCTGGTAAGATGAGGGGGTAAGTGAAATTGCGAAGTGTGACTGCCTTGTGATACTTCAGATCTAGGAGGGGATATTGAGAAGCCTTGAAGTTTCTGGATGATGGATTGAACTTCAGGGGACTCCGGACTTAAGTGTTCTGAAGTATAATGTAATTGAGCAGTAGTGGTTGATTCCTCTTCGTCTCGTCTGGATACTGGAGATTCAGAATACGAACGAGATATTCGAGGAAAGGTGGAGGGTGAGTTGCTCTTTGAATGGTTTTTAGGTGTTGGCTTACTCGCCATTCATAGCGTATGGCCCTCCTTCTAGCGCCAGAAATATTGAGGCCTCGGAAATCGTTGCCACAACATCGAGGATAACCACCCGGTCCGGACCTTGGTACAGCTCCTTTTCCGTTTGGAATGGTGGCTCCGACTGGAGATAACGGGACCAGTTTCCCGATAATGAAATAAAAGGGATGGAGGGGTGATGAATAAATTGCTTAAATGATAGGCGAATGACTTATTCTATTGACAAAAATAGGGAAACTAATACTAATCCCGGGAATAACTTATTCATTCATAATGTAGCGTTAAATAATCTTTATCTATTTATCAGGCATATAGATGACTCTGTAAAATAAATAAAAGATGTTCAATCATTCAAAGATTGCTTCACATGAATAGTCACAATGAAGTGATGCATATAGATTACTACATTCACTATTCATATCATCGATACATATATAAGTCTGAAAGGAGAGAATGCGATAAACAACCAATAGTGGAATGTATAAGGAATGATGTGAAAAAACACACATATATATAAGCGACAATAGCAAGAGCGATTTCAATAACAATTCATATAACGAAAAAGAATACAGACGCAGATAATAGTACCATGTGAGCTGTAGATCGATCCGAAATATCAATCGCTATTCAAAATTCCTTCTTCAACACAGAAATGCTTTCAAACAATGACAGTAGTGCACATTTGCATAAAAGCCTTCCTCATCAAATTCGGAATAATTGGTCAAGTTTCATAAAAGAATATCCCTGAAGTACAATAGTGCAACTTCAGGGTTTAAGTCATATACAAAACTTTTACGACCCTTTCTAAATGCATGAAAGGGTCTTTAAATACTACTAAACTAAAAAGATCTATGAAACAAAATCCTACTAAATTGGTATCAGTAAATCTGGTCTATTTCTCAGGGGCGATCTGGCAGTCGGTGAAATGAGTCATGCCTCAGGTTGCTTGCCTTTAAACCTTAGCTGGCTTATCACGAGCATTGGTTCTACTTCTGGCAGTTTGTTGAGGCGTAAAATGAATTGGGCGGCGAAGGTGGCATCCTGGATGTCGGGTATAATATAACCGACAGCATCGGTTAGGCACTTCAAGACGACTCTTTGGCTGTATGGTTTGATTAAAAAGAACCAATACGCATCCCATGTCAGACTGTTGACTCCAGCGATCAATCTTGCGCTTTTCTCCAAGTCCGGATAGCATGAATGCTCCAATATATTTGCTGTTGTTAATTGACCTAGAGTGCATTGGGAAATTGTGTTAGATAAATACAATGTATTATTTACTAATTCAATTAAATTTCCACTGATTGTCCTGCATCTGGAAGTCGCTCTTTCTACTTTCATCAGTTGTGATTGCCATTCGATGAACAATATTTCTTTGTGCTATTCTAGAATTCTTGGTAGATTAGCTGCCCGACCTACATCTGAATCCTGCCATTCTATAAAGTTTGTCAGTGTTTCTTTTGCCTGATCCAAGTCGGCCCTTGCTTTGTCTACGTTTTTGCTTATAGACGCTGACAATTCACACAATGGTTCTACTTGTATGAGATGTTGACATAACAGCTTAACCTGATTAATCAATCCTTTATTTAACTGGAGCGCTTCTGCTTTAAACTCATCTATCTTAGGGAGATTTTTCGTTTGCTCAATTTTAGTGGTCAATTGAGCGATTTGTTCATCTTTTGCTTTTATTTTTCCCTCAGTCGATATTCTTAACTGCTCCAGTGCCGCTGATAGCTCCTTCTGCCTTTGTATTGCGCCTTCATCTATCCTCTGTTTTTTCTCTTGTAATTGCTTGACTAGCTGATTATTGTTCTGCTGCTGTACTAGCAATTCTTTATCGACATGCTCTGCCCTCTGCTGTACTTCTAATAGTCTCGCCTGTAGTAAAGAGATATCCTGATCCTTTACTTTCAACAAATTACTCACCTTCGTTGCTTTGTCAATAGTCACCGCCGAATATGCTCCAGCGAACTGTGATAGCTTGGTTAAGTCATCAGAGGGGTTGAATTCCTCTTTCCATACAACATTTCCCGTTACTGTCAATTCAAGGAATGGAGAAGGTTGATCAGTTCTTCTCCTTTTCCTCTGTCGTTTTACGACGGCTTTATGCTTGGGGCTGTAGAATATATCTAAAGGGGGGATCTCTTCAATTTGCAAAACGATCTCTCCTGTTGGATCTTTAGGAATTATCTCTAGTTCTTTTGTTTTGGGTAGGCCGTTGGTTTCCCCTGAAACTGGTTTTGATGTCGCTTCCTGTGTATCGCCTTCCTTTGAAACCTCATCATCTTTTGAGCACTCTAAGTTATTGATGACTGTACTGAATTGATTCCATTGCTGGAGCAAATTCGGATCAACTAATGGATCATGATTCCCTTTAGAGCTGCTCTCCTCTTGGGTCTTTGCTTGGGTTTCTTCTTGTTGCCGTGCATTTTCCTGAGTTACCTCCTACCTTTGGCTATGTGTCTCCTCCTGCTGTTTTGATGTAGTAGGAGGTGGTGTATTATGTCGCTGTTCAGACTTGCTTGACCTGGTTGGTGTCAGTACAGTTGCTAACAGGTCTAGAGGCAGAGTTTGCAACCTCTGTTCTCTGATTCCGTTAAACTCAACTAGCCCTTCAACATTATAAACATTTCAGGCAAGCGACTTTACTTGATACAGTGATTCGGCTGATGCGAACAAGTCTTCGAATTTGTCTTCTTTGTGCTCGACCTTGGCCAATTTGGCCTGGTCGAGCGCATTGTAAGCAATCTTTTTTGGATCATACTGCCTCCTTGGCAGAGTAGCCAGGGTGAGAAAATTCATTTTCCCGGCTTCCTTCTTTGCATGCTTGATGTCATGCAGGGTATACATTCCAATTCGCAATGGAAAAGAAGGCAAAACATGTTTTTTAGCTCTTTTCAGGGTTTGGGTAACCCCTTCAACGTTGATTTGAGAAGCTACCTCCCTGGCAAGTAACTTATCAGGGATGTAGAGTGGTAGCACATGTGGCTTAGCCTGGCTGCCAAAAACTCTGATATAAGTGAATTTATCCTCCCCAAACCAACTCGCTACTACAATCAAATCTACAGCTGCTTGCTCGGATATTTTAGGGGCAGGCTTATTAAAAATCAAATAATATGAATTGGTAACATAAAACCATTGCAGATTTGGTACAGGTGGTGCTTATAACTGGTCTTCCAAAGTTTTCGATGATATATGTGAATGGGTGTGGGGTCTTGTGACGTCCACCTCCATCCCAGTATAGGAAATTCAGAATTAAAACACAACACATCCATAATATATGCACTATAGTAAAATGGCGGAATAACCCTTTCTGTGACACGATAGTCAGACCTAAAGTCAAGAATGGCTTTGGCTAACTTGTCGGACAATATGACCGCCCAGTCCATGATTTCTCCACTGCATGCTGTCTCAATTAGGGGAACCATTTCTATGGTGATATTGGTAGAGTCATGCAATCCCCATAGCCTACACATCATAATTCCAGCATAACAGTAAGGTGAACACAGGGAGTCAACTGAGTACTTACCCGAAGTTTCATGCTTGTGTTTTGCTGGATTCTGTCTCCAGCCTCGAATAGGTTCAGATTCAGTCTCGTTTTCTTCTCGAAACTTCTCCAAAAATGCAGCATTATACTTCTTCTCTTCTCGTGGCAGGTGATACATTAGCCTTAGGTCTTCGACTCGAAACGAACCGAAAACCCTCCCATCCGTAGATTCAAACAGTCTATCGACAATTGGGAGCTCTTGGAGTGCCCACCTTACCACATCTGTGTAAGGAAGAACCTGCTCCCGAGCCGCTATTCTGTGTAAGAAGGAGTCAGCCAAATCTTTTAGATTGGCATCATATTTACTGGTATTGTCGCATAAAATTTCCACTTCGGTCACCATTGGTCCTTCGGCTTCAATCAAATTGTAAGTCCCTTGCCAAGTGGTCTTGGGAAGTCCTAAGCATGTTGTATCTGATATTATTCCTTTGTTCTTCCCAGTTGGATCAGCGACAGTTAGCCCTGCGGCTGGCGGAGCAGTGGGCATTGTAGTCTTCTTGGATTTCTTTCCCATTCCACTTTCTTCTGCTTCTGTGAAAGAATTTTGCGCAGGGTAAAATATAAGCACAACACATGCAACAATATCATGAATTGAACAGAATGAAGTATATATATATATATATATATATATATATATATATATATATATATATATATATAATATCTTGGCACATTTAGAATAATTAATCGACTTAAGGTGGCCTTAAGAGCAAATACGTGGATGGCTTCAAGCCTGTTTTTCTTATTAAATGGTCATTATGGCCTGTCAGTCTCATTAATTACAATTGCTTCGATTAATGGATAAATGATTTATTTGAAGCATGTCCAGGGCGTTTTGGCGGTTTGAACACGGATGAGCGGCTTTTCAAAGGATATGGCCTTAGTTACGAATAAATCAAATCAAACTGCCTTTATGACTGTTACCTTGAGAAATGTGCCATTTACCTTTTGTGAAATTGGGCATCGGGGAAATGTTAAGTTATTGCATTGGTTTTGCTTGGAATCCCCGATCGCAGATATCCGATATCGCATCGCGTCGGGTATCGCTGGTAGCATCGCTTAGGATGAGGGCATGGTGAATCACCGATTACCGATAGCGATATCGCATCGCATCGGGTGAGGAGAAGCTTAGTTGCGCTTTAGATGTTATCGCCGATTGCCAATTGCTGATTTCGCATCGCATTGTAGCAAGGATCATTACTCCGTGTTACTTTATGCTTTGCCGATATCCGATAGCAATTTCGCATCGGCGAAAACCAATATGTTCCTTACATCGTGTTTTCTTTGTCATTGCGATATGCGATCTTGCGATCGCTTTATCGCAATGATAAAGATAAATCGTTTTATATCGGGGTTTTTTGATTGGTTTTATTAAAAAGCCTCTTTGCGAAATAGAACTTTAAATTGATACTAATTTTGAAACAAAAATTAAAAAGGGACCCATTTCACATTATATTTTTTGGAATTTTAATGATATGAAATGGGGGGTTGTTGTAGGGCACAACACAGCCACATGCAGAGGTTTTAGGAGTGGAGACATCCACTCAAGCAGAGTTTTCCAAAGATGGATGGAAATGCACAAGAGAAGCTGATAGATTTTTGGAGGATGCGAGAGAGAATGTGGGAGCACCATCTTCTAAGCGCAGACAGAGGAGGTCACTTGAGAAGTACAATGGATACATGGCCCTTGTTGGAGAATGTGTTGAGACCGAGCCATCTTCCTTTGAGGAAGCAATGCAGCAGCCGATTTGGGTTGATGATATGATGGAGGAGTATGACTCCATAGTTTGTAATAGTGTTTGGGACGTGGTTCCGAGACTAGAGAACAAGTCAGTTGTGATTTCCCATTAGCTTTACAAGGTAAAGAAAGATACTGATGGTAGTATGGAGAAGCATAAGGCAAGATTTGTTGCCAGTGGCTTTTCACAGGTCGAGGGGATAGACTATGATGAGACTTTTTCTCCTATCACAAGGTACTCATCTATCATATTGATGTTGGCACTATCAGCACAGATGGGTTGGAAGATCCATCAGATGGATGTGAATATTGCATTCCTTAATGGCAATATTGAGGAAGAGGTGTACATAGAGCAGTCGGAAGGTTTTGAGACCTTCGATCATGAGTCACATGTGTGCCGACTCAAGAGAGCATTGTACAAGTTGAAACAAGCACCTCGTGCTTGGTACACCAGGATAGAAAACTACTTCATTGGGTTGAGCTTCACAAAGACTGAAGTGGATGCGAACCTGTATAGCATCGAGGTGAAAGGTAAGTTATTGATCATCGTACTTTATGTTGATGATCTCATATTGACTGATGATGATCAGTTGATCGTGTCTTGCAAGGAGGACCTTACAAGAGAATTCGAGATGAAAGACATGGGTCTCATGCATTACTTCCTTGGCATGGAAGTGTGGTAGAAGGATGGGGAGCTTTCTGTGTCTCAGGGAAAGTATGCCAATGAGATACTCAGGAGATTCCACATGGAGAAGTACAAGCCCATGCAGACTCCTCTAGCTGGTAATTGGAGGAAGGAGGATGCTAATTCAGGAGAAGTAGTGGAGGCTACTGTGTGTAGGCATCTTGTGGGTTCACTGATGTACTTAGTGAACACACAACTAGATTTGTGCTATGCGGTGAACTAGCTGGGTCAAGCGATGGTTCAGCCTACCAAGATATTGTGGAAGGTGGCAAAGCATGTATTGAAATACCTCAGAGGCACATCTCAGTATGGATTATGGTATAGATAGACAGATGGAGTGAAGCTACAGGGCTTCACTGATGCAGATTGGGCAGGGAGTCCATCAGATCGGAAGAGCACATCATGAGGGGTTTTCAACCTTGAGTCAGCGACAGTTTCTTGGTACAAAAGGAAACAAAGGTTAGTTGCACTTAGCTCAGTAGAGGCTAAATACATGGCTGCAAGTCAGGAAGCATGTGAGGCCATCTGGATGTGGAAGATCCTAGTTGGTTTGTTTGATCAAAGGATGGATCCAACTGCGATCTATTATGATAATCAGATTTGTATCAAACTCTCTAAGAATCCATTATTTCATGATAGGTCCAAGCACATCGAAATCATGTATCATCATCTCAAACACTATGTAGCGAGGAGGATCATGTTGCTGCAATATATTTTGACAGAAGAGAAAGATGTTGACATTTTGACAAAGGCATTGTCAAAGTGTAAATTCGAGTTCCATAGAGACAGGATCGGGGTGGCAGATAATCCCTTTCTTGTTGAGAGGGAGTGTTGAAATGTGGCAACAAGAATATTCCAATTTTAATTTGTCCTTGAATTAAAATTATCAATTAAAATCAAATTTAGTTCACCATCTACTTGGAAATAATTAATTAATTCATTATGGATTAATTAGTTGGAGAAATTCAAGTTAGAATTCTTTTTGAAGTCATGCAAGAGTTATCGCTTATATTAAGGAGATGAGATTGAGTTATATTTAAGTTGTAATTGGTTAACTCAGTTTACTGAGTTAAGTCTAGTTAAATTAGTTCCAAACTATTTGAGGAACTAATTGTGAGTTATCAGTCAGTTGATGCATGCATGCACTCAACTAGTGTACTCCAGATAACTAAATATTCCCTCATCAGTAAGTCATGCATGTCTATTCTAAGAAAGACCTAGTTGAACTAAATGTCAAGGACAGTGTACTATTAGTTGCATGTGTTTTCCTATAATAAAAAACTCATACATGCAGAAGGAAAATACCATCTAGAAATGGCTTCAACACATCTAGAAATGTTCTTGACATATGACATCAAGTATTTTTTTCTCACATGTGAACATGTCCTTCCGCATGTATTTTTTTCTTCCTATGTGTTGAAGAAAATTTCATTATGAACATGTCATGTGTGAGAAAAAAATACTTGATGTCATATGTCAAGAACATTTTCTTTTGAAGATGTCAAAGTATATGTTGGATAAAACATCTTTGATGTACTTGGGCCATGATATTGGAGAAGATGAGTTGAATTTATACCTCTCCAAGATTGATGCCATTATGGATTGGCCAATGCTTAACATAGTCATTTGGATAAGAGGTTTGTTGGGAGCAACCCAATGTTAGAGGAAATATTTTGTTAATTTTTCTTCTATTGTAGCTCATTTGCATTCTTTGGCAGTTGTGCAAAATGTCTTCCAATGGAGAGGCAAACAACAAGAGGCATTTGATGCTTTAAGATAAAATATTAGTTCAACCTTTATACTTGCTCTTCTAAACTTGAAAAATTCATTTGAGTTTCAGGTTGATGTATGCGACTATGACATAGGTGCAATATTTATGCAATGTGGAAAGCCCATTTCTTTTCATTTAGAAATTTTCAATGGTGAAGTGTTTAAGTTGCAGCAACAAAGGCACTTCCATTGAATGGGTTTTCTTCTACTATTCCACTCAATCAAAAGGTATAAGAAAGGTATAAGCGACAAGTTTGTTGATGTAATTTATAGGCCTATAGTTTGTATAACTACTTTCCTTAAGCTTCATTTTGTTTCACATGAAAGTTATGTTCAGAAAAATACATACTTTCAATATGTATATTCAAGCTTGAGTTAAAGGAATCAAGTAAAGGAATTTATTAACTATTTGCATCATAATGTATTGTATCATCTTGGTAAGAAGGATGTTGCTACTGATAGTAACATGGAAAAATCCAAAGAGTTCATTGAATGACTCCAAATGGTACATCAAACAGTGCAAGATCGACTTGAAAAGGGCAAAGGCAAGTACAAAGCAAGGCATGGCAAGCATCGTGTAGATCACAAGTTCCAAGCCAATGATGAATGGATTGAGATTGGAAAGGTGAGGGAATGGTACCCTCACTTGTTGGACAACTAAATGTGATATTTTGGGATTCAAAAGGCTTCTAGTGGTGAGGAGTGATCAAGTGCTCAAAATTATGCTCATAAATCAAAGTCATCAGAATGGTGTGAATCTGAACCACCGCGTAGTGCTCATCGTCCTGAATTTGGCGCAACTTGTTTCACACGAAACAGGCATCGTATGCTCCCAGAAACACGATCTATTTGTTTTCCCAAATATACAAATTTGGTGCATGAGCTTACAGGGATGCTCACTGGTCATTTGTACATCACAGTTAGCAAAAATAATATTCCTTGGAATATTTTGTGGAATATCCTTAGAATATTTCTTTTTGGTGGCGAGTCCGAAGATGAAAAGTGTCAGAATTTCATTGGCCTGCATGTTTTGGTTTGGACCAATAAAGAGGTGACACGTGGCTAAGTTAGAGGCCACCACTAGTCCTCCTAATGGTCAATCAAAATTTTATTGGTAAGACAGGTCGAAGGTCGGGTTCGACCTCGCGACCTCCCACACAATAGAACAAAGGACTAACCACTCTGTCTATGCATTGTTTCTTAACTAACATATCGCAGGCGAGTCGACGATTAAATAATCGTCCCCAGAGAAAAGACAGGGTACAATGTGATAATTGAAATTGCACATCGCAACAGGTAAAGGTTACAGAATTGGCCCCAACAGGATCAAGTTGCAATTGTGATATCGCAATCACATATCGCACAATGTAAGTTTCATTATATGAATTTCCATTGCTCTGCCAATTTCAATATATCTCGGATGTGATACAAATTATACTACAGTTGATAGTTCCATTGAGTCTGTTGCTTATCACAATCACACATCACCCATGACTGTGTTCACAAACCATAAGACTCACCAATTGTGATTTGTGATGGAGTCGTCGAAACCGTTGTCTTAACCGTCATACCTAACCACCTTGCATGTGACCACTCGGCCTTAACCGCGAGATAGGCAGGGAAGTTGGTGGGACCACAAATTTTAGTGGGACTACCAAAATTAACTCCAAATAATGAGTTTAACTTGCAGTTAGCAAGATTTGGAGGAGGAAATTGTGGAAAGACTCGTAGAAGTCATAACTAAGGCAATTTTCGACCAAATGAGAAGCAAAAATAGGTTAGATAGCCATTTTTGAACATTCTAAACTCATGGGAGCAGGTTGCAGAAGCATTTGAACATTGTAAACACATATTTTTACACTTTTGAGCAAAATAGAGAGGTCCAAGCCATTGCAAACTGGACCAAGGAGATGTAGCCCAGGAGGGGTGAACTCCTTTATCATGTTCCTATTGTAATGTGTTTTTGATGATGTTTTGTACATGTTTATGTTGTTGTTTATTCTCTTATTTATGTTAAATTACTCATAAAAATAACATAAAAAACTCATCATTTCACTTGCAAAAATTCATGAATCCTTAAGCACAATGAAAGCATTTTGTTTCTAATCTGAGGAGGATCCTAGCATAGAAATATAATATTCTAAATCAGATCACCAAACCACCTCAACCCTCAACCATTGATTCCACCTCGTGGTCATACATCACTAACCATCACCAAATCGGTATCTACCTAAGTTGTTTAGGGCTCTAGAGCATTTGTTCCAACCAAGGCTTCCAGGACTAGTAGCGCAACCCACAACTGTTTTCGAACTCCAAAGCATTTGTCCAACCAAGGCTTCCAGGACTAGTAACTAAATTCACCAAGGGCTCCAAAGTGTTTTTCCAACCAAGGCTACCAGGACTAGTAACTCAACCCAAACTGTTACATGGCTTCCAGAGCATTTATCCAACCAAATCTCCAAGAACTAGTAACTCATCCCACAAACAAAGGAACATGAGAACCAACCAGAAAACAAAAGGAGAAACCCATAACACCATGGCTATCCAGGAAATGGAAAGGCTAGGAAAAACCACTGTCAATCTAGGAAAACTTCCATGCCAATGACAGATCATGACCAAGAAACCACATGCATGTTCCATGCATGCCAAAACTAGTAAGGAAATCATACATGCAATTTGGTACCTACAAGAAAAACCCATTGTAGTTGTTGATCCCATTGTCCTCTTGCACTTTTCTTCTTTTCCTTTTTCTCTTGCACCAAATCTCAAGTATGCCACACTCCTCCAAGAGTAATCCAAGAAAACTCTAAGTGACCAAGAGTATGAGAGAGAGAGAGAGTAGAAGAGAGAGCTCCAAGCTAAAATTGATAGAAGGTTATGAATTGATCCTCTAAAGCCTTTTTTATCAATGAGGCCTCTATTTTCTTCATGTTTCCATTATTCTCCTCCATTTTCCTCCTCACATGCAACTTGTGACCTTTCACCTTCCTTTTCTCCTATTTTCCATCCTTTTCAAATCCTTTGTCATTGCCTTTGCCAATTTCCATAGTCATTAATTAATCACAAGTGATTCTCGTCACTATGTTTTTGCCCAAAATTAATCTTGGAATACGTGTCCCATGATCTTGGTTATTATTTTTCTTTTATTAACTTTCTTACATGGATTTTTTACCAGAGTTGTTATAGCATCTCTATTTTCTCTGTAGGAAAAAGTCCATAATTTTTATTAAGGATAACAAAAATTACATACTTAAACACACTGTAATGTGTATGTAGTTTACTCAGTCCATCTTTTCCTTCAAATTTATAAAAAAATAAACCTAGTCTAGGAAGACTTTAAAAAGTTCCCCATATCATCCACGACATGGTCATATGAGTTATCCATACATAAATACATAATAGTTTAAACTGTATGTCTGTCATTTGTCTATTAGTTTATCCGTCAAAAAAGAAAACAAAAATATACATATTATAAATATCAATAATTTCCAACACATATATGGGCTGTGACTCCCCAGCAACCTAGAGAGGGAGGTCTAGAGCACGTCTAAAATACGTAACAATAGAAAGGACGTTGTGCACCTCCAAAACCTACCAAAAATGTTTTTCTAAGGTGAGAGTTGTTGAGAAATCTAGGGCATAGAAACTAAGTGATTTCTCTTCTATTAGTAACTACTTGTGAGTGCTTTTTACTTCATTAGATTAGGATCTTCTCTTACTTAAGTTATTAGTGTTCTTCTTCATCAAATAGCTACTAATACATAAACCATAAAGAGGAAAGAGACACAAAATATAAGTTATCACCCAAGGCAAAAACCTCTCACTCTTGAGAGGAAAAACCTGAACAAATTCTTCTTCTTATAGATATTCCAATTGACGAATACCAAGACCAAGACCCTTGACCTATTTTCCACTTTAAGAACAAGAAGCAAATAATCCTTTTGCTCCTTTCTTCTTCTCGACTACTATTAAACGTTGGATTCCTTCTGCTTCAGACTTGCATCTTATTTCGGCCTCCTCGGAAACCCTAGTTTCAACACTCATGAGAGAGTTATTTGGTGATCTAATCCCTTAACCTTCTTTGCTCGGATTGTATACCTATCTTCTCCAACTCAGCTTGTTGATTTTACTTCACAATTAATATTGCAGGCCTTGGTTCTTGTTGGTTTCTTTTTGCAACATATGTTTCCTTCTTTCTTCACACTTTTGGAAAGAAACAACCCAAAATAGTCCCCAAACCATTCCAAAAGACTTCGATGTTCCCTTTCCTTACTTTGATGTTTGTAGGACCATCTTCATTGAACTTTCTTGCACTTCTGTTTTAGACCTACACTTCACTGAAATTATGTCTTCAAATGAAATTCGCATTGCCCTATTTACAGTTGTTCGAGCCTATAATAAGCCGACTTGAAGAGGGTGAACCGACATGACTTTGTGTAGTTTATTTACTCCATATTGTAGCCGACTTGAAGGATAGATCGCGTGCTTATCTTGGAGGGATTTCATATTTATTTAATGACTCATACAAATGTGTAAGATGCCCAAGAAGGGTCCTTCATACATGACATGGACTTAAATTGACTTTTATGACTAGATGACAAATGCTAAAGGCTCACAATGACAACCATCACTAAAAATAAAATTCCTTGCTCATGAAACCCATGAGACAAACATTACAAAAATAATTTTATTTTTCTTCTTTACATCAATTACATAAAATCATAATTACACATGTCATTATGAAGAACAAACCTAGTTACATTTTTCACCACTCCCTCTTAACTAGGGAGGTATTAATAATCCATACAAGGTACTTGGACATTCTTAATCTGAAGAATTCTCATAAGAAGAGTCGGATTCGTAACCCATTTGTTTAGCATCATATCAACCAACATTGTCACATAGCAAGACCTTGACTAATAGCTCTATCTCTCCATGAGATTTGAGCACAATGTTGGTGAGACCAATGATGTAAAGACACCTTCATCATTGTCTTTCTCGGAACATACCCCACCCAAGTTCTTAGGGTGTGTTCCACCAAGACTATTCTTATCTTGGATTCCCAATCCTCAAAGAATATCAGTCCTCTACGACTACTCTTATCTTGGATGCCCTAACTCTTCCTCAAAGAGTATTGAATGCCAGATGTTTACCCAATCCTCCATTTTGTCTTCCCAAGTGTAGACAAGAATGATGTTTCTATCACTCCCTCTTAATTAGGGAGGACATATATATTCCAATAAAGGAATGTACTCACTCCTACAGGAGGAATGTACCTAAGCTCCCTCTTGGCTTTGGAATTTTCAAGTTTCTTCCAAGTAAGAAATTTTTTTGAGGCTCCCTCTTATTTAGGGACCTACAATAACTCCTTAGGTGGAGATGTTGGGACAATTAGATTCTTGAAGAAATCCTCCTCACGATGTCATGAACTTCTTTTCATTATCTAGGAGTCTTCATGTTTGGGACTTCTACATAGGGCACCAACCATCCATCACTTTCATCCATGAGTCAACCATGTCACAATCAGAAAGTGATTCATCCATCCATATCTGGCCTTCCTTCATGTCATGATGCTTTCTTCATGCCATGTTTACTTAAGGATCTTTCATCCTACTACATGTGCATCGGTGGTGGAAGACATCCATATATCTTCCCTTGGCAGCCCTGCTTTGACCCATCCATATATTTGTTCAAAAATAAAGGAACGAACATTAAAATCAACATTACCTTTGTGATGGTATTTCATCATGACATCATCTAGTTTGCATCAGCATCTTGCATGCATATCGACACATTTCCCAAAGATATATATTGTCAAGGGCCTCTTTCTTTTTCAAACTCCATTAGAGTCTTCATATCTTCCATGAAGATATCCTAGTCAAATCTTCCTGGTCTTCCGGATGTTGATTGCCTTTACCATGGTTGCATAGTCCATGATCTCTTCCTTCCTTTCTTCACACATTTCATTCCCAGGAGATTTCAATCAGAGTTCCTCAATTGTAGTCAACCACCTCATGCAACATAGTTACAGATAAAATAAGAAAATTACCGATTAACAATTTTTTTGAGGTGGTAAAAAAATCACCCAATTTTGAAAAGTGGTTATTCATAATACACCTTTTTTTTAACATATTTTTGACACTTCAAATTTTCTTATGTAATATTTTTTTTAAAATGTTAGTGATTTTCATGTTGATTTTGAAAAGTGTTGATGCAGCATCAACCCATTTTTTTTAGAGGGTTTATTTTTGACATTTTAAAATTTCTTATGTATCAAGTATGAACATTTTTTTTTAAAATCTTAGTGATTTTCGTGCTAATTTTGAAAAGTGTTGATGCAACATCAACTCTTTTTTGTTTAGAGGGCTTATCTTTTATACTTAAATTTTCTAATGTATTAAGTGTGGATAAATTTTGCTAAATGTTGGTAATTTTTTAAAAAAGAAAAAACATGACAAAAAATTTTGAAACATGTCAGCCAAAATTTTTTCTTATGTGATTTCTACGGACAAACTTTTCTTAACCCATAAAAATGTTGGAAAAAAAAACAAAAACAAAAACAAAATTAACTTGTAAAAATAAAAAATTTAAACAAAAAAATAAATAAATGGGAAATTAAAAAAAAAAAAAACACAAGAAAAAAAATAAAAATTAACAACAAAAAAACAATAAAACAATTAATTTTTAAATTAAAAAAAAAAAAAAAAAAAAACAAAAACAACACAACAACATATTTAAAAACATAATAAATATAATGGAATAATAATAATTAATAATCAAAAAATTGAAAAAAAAAATAAAGTTTAAGAATATATTAAAAAATTAATTCAAATATTAATTATTTTAAAATTAAATTTAAAAATTAAAATTAAAAACTATTATTAAAAACAATTAAATTTAAAAAAAAAAAAAAAATAAAAATAAATTAATTAAAGAAACCAAGCAACAAGCCTAAGGGAAAGGCGGAGGGGTCGGGCCAACGCCAATGGCCCGACCTTAGGCACCCGCCTCCGAGGCCGATTCCCCAAATTGACCCCAACCAGGCAAGAACCTGAAGGGCTCAATTTTCAAATATTTATTATCTATTAACAAAAGATTAATTTAAAAAAATATATATTTATTTTTCATTTAAATTATTTAATTATATTTTTATTTTAAATTTTTTTTTTTTTGCTTTAAAATCTATTTATAAAATAATTTTTTTTTAATTTAAATTTTTTAATAATGTTTTTTTAAGGTCTATTTTTATTTTATTTAAAAAAAATTAAAGATATTTTTAAATGTTCTTTTTTAAATTTATATATTCTATATATATCTATATATATATGTTTTTTTCTTTTTTTTTTTTGAATTGAGGCTTCTATGATCCATACCATTTTTAAGAAGAGTTTCGGCGTAAATTACATGTAGAAAACTTTTGTTGACACGTGTCAAACCAACCAGTGTTGTTCATCGTCAGGACAAGTTGAAGAGTCAGATCATGGCTGCAAATTAAATAGGGAGAGTAGATCATCCAAAAGGCTAGGTGTGACCATTAAACGCTAAATAAGAACAGCTAGATTATATAATAATATTATAATGTTAATTATGAATTAATAAGTCAAAAGGTAATAACTCATAGTAATATTATATAGTAAATAATTTCTCTATAAATAATTCAATAATTATATATTTATATATTATATATTTGAATCTTATTCTATTTATTTATAATTTTATTGGTATTAAAATTATTTAAATCATTAATCCAATAGGATAGATATAGTCAAATTTTTTTAATTTTTATTTTTTTATTTTTTTTTAATTTTTAATTTTTTATTTTTTAACTATAATCGAAAGGAATAAATAATTTTAAATATTAGTTTAATAAAAAAAAAAAAAATTGGATTTATTAAGGTAAGGGTAAAAGCTTAATATCAAAATTATAAGAAAAACCATCTAATGGATCTAGGGATGTTAGTACAAGCCCGGATTGATAATATTAAGATATTATTGATATGGTATTAGTAAAAAAATATTAGAACAAGAGACAAAATTCTAAATACAAGAAGGTCAAGAAAAGGACAATTAATAAAATCAATTAACCAAAGGAGAAACCTTAGGAGGATAGAAAAGTCAAGGTTCAAAGGAGAAGTATACGGGATAATACGAGGAAACCTAGAAAGCTAGAAAAGGTCAAAAAAAATAAAAAGGAGGAGGGGAGGGAAGGGGAAGGCATGACTAGGAAGAAAGGGCAGGGATCCAACAACTACTGATCTTCTAGGCGTCATTTTTTTCTTTCTTTATTTTTAATGTTATATTTTTTATTTTTTTCTTTAAATTATGTTTTTTCAACATTTTTTTTTTGTTTTTTTCATTGTTCTACTTTTTTTTATCTTTTTGTGTTAATTTTTTTCAAAACAAATTTTATGCTTGGTTTTTTAGTCTTGATGGTAACCATAGCAAGTTCTTCAAAGCGTAAAAATACTCTGTGATTTTTCAGAATATATTTGTATATCTTTTTTATGTTGTTTTTTTTTTCCCTTTTATCTTTAAAATTTTAATATTTTATATTTTAATATATTTATTATTATTAGTTTTTTTTTTTTTTTTAACTTTTGTTTTTTTACTTTTAATGTTCCATTGTTTTTGTGTTTTTTTATTTTTTGTATTTTTTTGTAATTTTTTTTTTTTTTTTTTTGGCAGGGTTTTGTGTCGATCCTCGACTAGCAACTTGACCCCATTATGTGTCAATTTGATAATTGATTTTAAAGTTTTCATTATAATGGATCAAGTCTGCCCCCATTGTGTGTCAATTTCATGGTTGATTTTTAAGATTTCATTATAATAGGTCGAGATCGCTTACATGTCAATTTGATGGTTGATTTTTAAATTTTATTTGCAATGTGTCAAGTTGTCTTAGGCTAAGAGTTTAAAATAGCTATATTTTTTTACATTTAAAAAAGAAATTACTCT
>APFE031494933.1:4515-17789 GCA_000404065.3 Pinus taeda
ACATGTTTATAGGTTTTTTTGTTTTTTATGTTTTTTTTATTTGGTTTTTTTTTGTCATGTTTTTATTTCTATGTTTTATTACTAACATGAAAATTACCAACATTTAAAAAAAAATTCACACTTAATTGATTAGAAAATTTAAAGTGTAAAAACTAAGCCCTTTAAACAAAAAGAGTTGCTGCTCATGAGCACTTTTCAAAATCAAGATGAAAATTACTAACAAAAAAAAATGATGACACTTGATAAAAAAATTGAAAGTGTAAAAAATAAGCTCTCTAAAAAAATGTGTTGATGCTGCATTAACATTTTTCAAAATCAGCATGAAAATCACTAACATTTAAAAAAATTGTTCACACTTGATACATAAAAAAATTTGAAGCGGCAAAAATATACTCCAAAAAAAAAGATGTATTCCAGAATCCCCATTTTTCAAAATCGAGTGATTTTTTGCTACCTCAAAAAAACGGGGACTAGGTCATTTTCTCATTTGATCGGTAACTATGTTGGATCACTTTGGTACAATAGAGTGTTTAATCAACAAGCAGCCAACAAGTGTTGGATTGGATCAACAACAAAATGAGAACATTGGTTGAAGTACCAAGCCATTTGTGAGGTAAGACATGTCAGTGAACCCAAGTGGTTGTCATGGAGAATTTTCCAAGTAGAATAAATTGAAAAAACTTGGGAAGGGGAAGACTATTTGAATTCTCATAAGATAACCAACTTTTGTGGGCCCAAAAGCCTGTCAGTGGGGAGGAGTGATCAGAATTTGGATTAGGGGCAAAAATTTGCTCAAAGAAAAAATTGTTCAAAATCGATCAAAACCTGAACGACCGCGTCCGTCTCGAAGATACGATCCCAAAGCAACTTGTTTCACTCAAAACAAAGTTTGTATGAGAAAGATAGAGACTTTGTTTGTTTTGTCAAACAAGGAAAGTTTTGGGTATGGCGCTTGGGTATGGCGCTGACTAGGATGCTCGCTAGGCATCCATATAGCCCAGTCAGAAAAAGGATATTCCAAGGAATATTCCCAAAATATTTCGACAGGTGGCTCAATCACATTGTGACAAGTTTAGGCATGTTATTGGTCAACGACAGACCAATGAGAGGCTAACACGTGGCAAGCTCGAAGGCCGCCACGTGCCCTCTCAAAGATAAGGTAAAATGTTATTTGGGAGGTTGACGGAGTTGAACTCATGACCTCAACCACACAAGCCCCATGCCTTACCACTATGCCACCACCATTGGTGATGCAGGAGCATTTAGACCTAGTCAGCAATGTGATGGTATGATCACATGTTGTGGCTAACAAAGGGGTGGAAGACAAGAGATTAATTAATTTTATTAATTTAAATGTATGAGAGTGTTTACTTGTTGTTAAAATTTGAGCAGACAAGGGTATAAGTGGCTGATTGATCCTCCATGCGTGGAGATTAGGCCAAACAGTTAGATTATCTCGTTTGAATAGGATATGATGGATTTGAAAGTTTAAATTAGCATTTGTTTTAGAAAAGAGTGGAGTGAAGAGATTCTTTAGGGAAGAATGAGATATTTCCGGATATGAATTAAATGGGTTCAAGAATCCGCATTTTGTATAAATTGTAATCTTTTGGAATGAGTAAAAGGTTAGGTTAGGTTAGATTCAGATGGAAGTATGGGATGAATGAGCGAGGGGAGAATTGAAACAGTCGAGTCTGACTGTCCCTTCTGTAAATAGTTATTATTATGAATACAATGTGGATTGTGTATTTCCTTGTGTAATTGAGTATTGAGTGTAATAGAGTAGGCAAAGTGTGTTGCACAAAGGTTAGATAGTGTAGAGAAAGCTAAGCAGAAGAGAGAACAAATCAGAGCACGAGATGTTCTGTAGACAATGTAAAGACTATTATGAATAAAAGGGGTTTGTGTACAAAGCTTGGTTTGCATGATCTTTTGTATCTGATTGGTTTCATAGACCGTGGGTTGAATCCTCTGTAAGTACAGTGAACAGTTAAGAGCCTGCATATGTTTTCAGAAACGATGGAGCATATAGGTTAGAGACTGATTAACTTGGCAAAAGCGATAAGTCTTGGCGGAACCTGTTAAATTTGTGAAGAAACCCTTAATTAAATCAAGACCATCCATTGGTTGGTATATCCGATGGTGGTCAACAATTGCGCGAAGGTAGGTGTGTATGGATATCCTAATCGTGGTTGAAGCCCCACATTAAATCTAGCCGTCAATCTCATTTTCAACACTTACGCCATAGTCAACTGCAGGGGTTAAGCTGTTTATTTTTCCGCATGCTAGTTGGAGTCTCGCAGGTAGTAGATCTGATGGCCTCTTATATCCAACGGATATTGGGCCAATAAGCTGTAGGGCTTTAATTCCTAAACTAGACCCGAACAATTATAAACCAAGAGTTTATATTCCTTATCGGCTCCAATAGGGAAGTTAAACGTCGCGCATGGTCCATGGGCGATATCGCTATTGACCATTGGATCAAGTGCGTTTTGATCAAACTGTGGAGGATCGGCGATTTGTTTCGCATCGCAATATTCCAAGAGCGATGAACCGACCTTACGAAAATGCGATTTGTGATGTGCGATGATTGGGTGAACCATCAACCCTCGAATGAAAGGGTAAGATCAACAACGGAGAATATATCGCGATAATATTTATGAAAAGGCAGACCTGATAGGAATTGAACTGGGATTTATTTTATTTGGGTTTTGGTCTTTGGCGTCCAGAGTGGGACTGGCGTGTGTTGACGGGTTCTGTGTTATCCCGCGGATTAGTGATTGATCGGGTTTTCCTTAAAATAGACCAATGTACATGCTTCCATTGTATACATGGGCATAACACATAGGTTGACATGGGATTTTGTACAGGATGTCAGTGACTTGGCACCATTTTTGGTATCGGAGCTAGACTAATGCTCTGTGGAGTTTGGTTGAAGGGCTGAATTTTATTCTCAGCAAGTGGTTGTGACAAAGAAGCGGATGAAGCAATTTCAATAGAGAGACTATAAGGAAAAGTCAAAGTCTTGGAATGATCAGAAGAATATTGGGGATACCTATCAGAATTCTTAATTAGAGGTAGTTTGATATTCTGTTAGAATTATTGAAATTTGAGAATTACAACAAGATATTGCAGATCTCGTAAGAATATTTATTTTGCGATTTTACAAAGATTTGTTTTAAATATCTGAAGAACAACAAGGGAGTAAAATTTTAGAGGAGGAGATGTTTTCCTTTCAGGATAATGAAATTTCCATGTAAGTTGATTGAATGACTGGTTTGATTTAAAAGGCAAATTGAAGTAGAAGGTTTTGAATTTAAATTCAAATAGGAGAGTGGATTGCTATGACTGAAATCATTTAAATGATTTGAACAATTTTAATGATTAAGGATTGCTTAAAGTATTGTTGAAGACAATGATATTGATGGTTGAAAGAATAGAGATTGGGTTTAATAGGACTGAAAGAAGAACCAGTACAAGGAATGAATTTTGGAATTTGTAGAAGCAAGACAAGATTTGCTTACAATAGATTATTAGAAGGAATTTTTAGTGTGTCATGAATTCGTAAATATGGGTGAATTTCAAATTGAATCTTAACTGTAAGATGAAGAATAGTTGTTGACTATATGAAGTCTTTTGAATGGAGAAGTTTAAATGAAATAGTGAACAGATGAATCATTTGGCAAAGATTTAACTGATGGAATGGGAATTAGTTTTAAGACATCTTTGAAGAAAAATTGGTAGGTTTGAAAGGTACTTTGATGTATCTTGAGATAAGATTGTACAGGTCAATGGAAGCAGCGAAATTGCTAGAAGAAAGAATGAATTGTATCAACATCATAGCACATGAGCTATGTTAAAGAAGATGAAGCAAGGAGAACTCTTAGATGAGTAAAGGTGATAGTACCCAACATTAAATGAAATTACTGAATGAAATAAGGAAGTGAGAAATTGAAGAGGCAGCAGCCTAGAGCAAGGAGTGTTTAAAGAGAAACTGAGAACAACTTCCAACTGCGGTTGGGTGGAAGTTGTTGAAGCAGCTCCACAATTGTGATTGTGGGTAGAGTTGTCTTAAAGATAACATTTCCAAAAATAGGAGTGCTGGGTGGAATTGTTAGTCAGTGAAAGGTTTGAGGAAAGAACCAATAGATGCCAAAAGGCTAAACTTAGAAAAGTTTGGTGAAGCATGAAGGAGACTTATTATAGATGAAAGAAAGGGCTAGTTGTAGCTCACCAGTGAACAAGGAAAGTTCACTAGAGGAAGAAATGGAATTGACTATTGATAGTCATAACAGGGGTACAGAGGAAAGTCATAGACAGGGGAAAAAGAGTGCCAAAGCAGTTGGACTCAAAAGAATGAGTAAAGAAGAAATGGACATAGAGTTGGCTAAGATGAAGGCAGAACTTAGTCATTTAAAGAAGCTGGTACAAAAAGGAATCAAAGAAGATTTGAAACAAGGATTTTATGTGGGGAAAAGAGTTAAGTGGACTGTTAGGGAATTGTTTGCCGAGAAATTAATACTTCGAACAGTGGAGGATGAAGGAGTAGAATACATTTGTGAACCAGAGAAAGGATCTCTCCTTGGGGAAGGAGACAATGATGACAGTGATGATAGTGACGAAGAGATGATCTACACGAATCAACTTGAGAGAAAGGTGCTGGTAGCATCTTCACAGGCAAGAGAATCTCATAATTTTGGGATTAATTATTTGTGTGAATGTAAAGTTGTAGGTATGCAACCAAATGAAATTGACTCTGTGAAAGAGGTAGAGACAAGAAAAACATAAAAGGAGGTGCAGGAAGAATTTCAAGACTTCGATTGGCAGAGAAAATTAAAAGGTATGAGTAAATGGTTGTGTCTTCTCTTAGTGAAAACTTATTGGATCATGTTAGAAGGAATATTAACATGGATAGAAAACCAATGGAAAATGGATAGAGGGAGAGAAGCTAATGCATTGCAGGGTTGTGAACCGAAGCTGACACAGAGAACTCAACTGAAGAAGTTAAGTCAAGGAAATCTTTAAAAGATCAAGTCTTATCATAGAAGAAAAGGAGACATTGTTGTCTTATTTGGATAAACTAAGTGCTGGAGAAAATTGTGAAGGACAGGGGGATGTTATGCAGACTTATGATGAAATTGTCAAGCAAAGTCAAGAAGTTGCAATCCCAGAAGTTTTCTTTGATGAAAAGGAAGTCAGAGATGTTGAGGAAGAATTTCTCAATAACTTAGTGAACTATCCAAATAGTTCAAAGGGGCATGAAGGTCTGGTCAGTGAGAGTTTAGATGAAGAGCCTTGTATTTTTGAAATTGACATGATGTGTATATTTTCAAGTTTGGCAGGTGATGAACAACAATTGAATAATTTGCTCATGCATGTTGATGAAGAAGTGAAACTGTTTGAGGAAATAGTTGAAACAGAAGGATATTTTGAGCATGTATTTAATACTTTTGAGAATGATGGTATTGACAGGGAAATTGTCATGATTAAGGAAGTTGAAGACAAACAAATGGAAATTTGTGATGATAACCATAATGAAGTATCTTCAGTAGAAAATCAAGACTGTGGAAAATGCAAAGGAATGTATGATGATGTTGACAAATATAGAAGTTCAGAAATTATGTGATTTTAAAGTGGATTATTTTTATGAATCTGTAAACCATGAAGAAACTTTAGAAAACCATAATTTTGTTTCTGTTGTAGTTGAAGATGAAACAACATAAATTAGTTGTATAGAAGGTGAAAGGATACTTCATAATGATATATTTAAGGAGAATTTATTTCTTTAATTGTTGAATGACATTTTTGTGTGAAAATAGGGAATATTCTGTAATAAACAGGAAAGTGCTCAAATGAAATTTATTGACAGTATTATAAATTTTGTAGAGGATCAATATAAGGACTTGATAGCAGAGTTATCTATGGAGACAAAAATCAATAGTAACTTTAAATTTGATAATTGTGGCAGAAATTCGGGTTTATACAAGAAAGAGGAGTCATATGAAAATTACATGCTTATTGGAGATGAGGGAAGATTTAGATCACTGGAAAAACCTGATAAGATAAAGGGAAAGATCATCTTTAATGATAATGAAAGGGAAGATGTAGAGTACAAGCAACAATTTGTAAATGACAGAGGTAAAGAAGAATTGGATAGAAATTTCATAATTTTTATGGTAAGGGAAAATGTACATCAGACAGATGTCAGTGGAGTTCAGCTAAGAACAAATTGTAAAGAAGCAGTTGAGAAAGTGTGGAATATGAAGTCAGTTAAGAAGAAAGACAATAAGGAAGAGAAATTAACAAAAGAAATTTGTATCAACAAGGAAAGTGGACAACAACAACATAAGATTTGGAATCTTGGAAGAATAGAAGTGAGTGGCAGAAGAATTGAATCAACAACATGATGAAAGTGATGACCAATTACAAAGTAACGTTTGGGATACTAGATGATCAGTAGAAGACACATGACCAGGAGGTCATGAAAACTTTCAACTTTGGGAGTTTGATGCAGGAGAATTTAGACCTAGCTAGCAATGTGATGGTATGATCACATGTTGTGGTTAACAAAGGGGTGGAAGACAAGAGATTAATTAATTTTATTAATTTAAATGTATGAGAGTGTTTATTTATTGTCAAAATCTAAGCAGAAAAGGGTATAAGTGGCCGATTGATCCTCCCTGCGTGGAGATCAGTCCAACCAGTTAGATTATCTCGTTTGAATAGGATATGAAGGATTTTAAAATTTAAATTAGCATTTGTTTGAGAAAAGAGTGGAGTGAAGAGATTCTTTAGGGAAGAATGAGAGATTTCTGGATCTGAAATAAATGGGTTCATGAATCCGCATTTTGTATAAATTGTGATCTTTTGGAATGAGTAAAAGGTTAGGTTAGGTTAGATTCAGATGGAAGGATAAGATGAATGAGTGAGGGGAGAATTGAAACAGCTGAGTCTGACTGTTCCTTCTGTAAATAGTTATTAATATGAATACAATGTGGATTGTGTATTTCCTTGTGTAATTGAGTATTGAGTGTAATAGAGTAGGCAGAGTGTGTTACATAGAGGTTAGATAGTGTAGAGAGTGCTAAGTAGAAGAGAGAACAGATCAGAGCATGAGATGTTCTGTACATGATGTAAAGACGGTTATGAATAAAAGGGGTTTTCATACAAAGCTTGGTTTGCGTACAAAGCTTGGTTTGCGTGATCTTTTGTATGTGATTGGTTTCATAGGCTGTGGGTTGTATCCTTTGTAATTACAGTGAACAGGTAAGATCCTGGATATGCTTTCAGAAACGGTGGAGCATATAGGTTAGACACTGATTAACTTGGCAGAAATAATAACTCTTGGTGGAACCTGTTAAATTTGTGAAGAAACCCTTAATTAAATTAGGAACATTTTTTCACTGGTAGATCCAATGGTGATCAGCAATTGCGCGGAGGTAGGAGTGTACAAATATCCTGATCATGGTTGATCATGGTTGAAGCCCCACATTAAATCCTAGTCGTCGATCTCATTTTCAACACTTATGCCACAGCCAACTGTGAGGGTTAAGCTGTTTATTTTTCCACGTGTTAGTTGGAGTTTTGCAGGCCGTAGATATGATGGTCTCTTATATCCAACGGATATCGGGCCAATAAGTGATCAAGCTTTAATTCCCAAACCAGACACGAACAATTATAAGCCAAGAGTTTATATTCCTTATCGGCTCCGATAGGGCGGTTAAACATCGCACATGGTCCCCGGGCGATATCGTTGCTGACCGTTGGATCAAGCGTGTTTCGATCAAACGGTGGAGGATTGGTGATTGGTTTTACATCGCATTATTTTTTCGCATCACAATAATCCAAGAGTGATGAACTAGCCTTACGAAAATGCAATTTGCGATGTGCGATGATTGGGTGAATCATCAACCGTCGGATGAAAGGGTAAGATCAACAACAAAGAATATATCGCGGTAATATTTATGGAAAGGTGGACCCAATAAGAATTGAACTGGGATTTATTTTATTTGGGTTCTAGTCTTCGATTTCTAGAGTGGGACTAACGTGTGTTGGTGGGTTCTGTGTTATCTTGCGGATTGGTGATTGATCGGGTTTTCATTAAAATATACCCATGCACAGGCTTCCATTGTATACATGGGCATAACACATAGGTCCACATGGGATTTTGTACAGGATGTCAGTGACCTGGCATCAATTGGACTTAACCATAAACGTTTTCATTTATATTTAAATTTAAGCGCTGAAGGTTTGGAGGTAAGGGGCCAGCCCGAGGGGACCAACCCCATTTCCATGAGAGCCATACGACCCAACGCTAAACAGGAGGGTGCTAACAAAAGTTAGTGGTGGTTTTAGCAGGCCTGACAAATCCGGCACTGCTCCAATTTTGGTGGGGTTAACTGGAGTTTCTCCAGATTTGGTGGAGTTTTCCTAGGGAAAACTGAAGAGACCATAACTTTTGCTAAATTCAACTAATTTTGGCTCGGAAAGAGTCATTCCTAGATGATTTGGATGATCTAAACATAATGGAATAGGTTTCATAGGAAAAAAATCACTTATTTACATGATTTTTCTACATTGAAGTTTAAACAAGACTAGGGCTACTAGGAGAGGAGGTCAAGCCTAGATCAGCTAAAGTCCAATTGCAGAGCTTGCATAGTCATTTTTTGGGGTTTTGGGTCTTCTGAATCCAATGTAGCTAGTTAAAAATCCATTCAAGCATTGCAGGTGCATGTAATCAGAGAATTGACCATTAATACAAAGAGGGCTTAGCCATTGAAGCAGGTCCAAGGAGATGTAGCCTAGGAGGGGTGAACTCCTTTATCAAATTTGTGTTATGAGTTGTTGTGTTTTACTTTTTTGCAATTTACTTATTGTATATGTTTTTTAAACAACTAATTAACCTCATAAAGTGCTCATAAAAGACATTCAACACTTAACACATAATTCTTCACATTTTGGTTAATTTGAGATGATCTTAGATACATTTTTTTTAATGCTGATGAGGGATCTTGCATGGCATTAACAAGTTTTCTCAACATTCAGATCAATTCTAGTGGATTGGTGGTGAGCCTAGTGAACAACATGTTATTGTCGGGCAAATTGTTGATCATGGACTTCCGTTGATTTGTCATGGATGGTTGGGACAAGTAGTTGGTTTCTTTGGCTTAGATGAGATCAAGTTGATCAAGATGGATTCATGTGATGGACTACATATTGGCAGCCTAGAGTCTTCGTCGGATCATGATGTTGCATATCCGAGATTGGAGGGATTTTCAACAACGGTATTTAATCTAGGAGGATCAATGCTTGTAGGACTGATCTAGTGGAGATCATGTAGGCTTAGAGGGAGTCGAGCCTCAGAGGGAGAAGCCCTATGGAGGCTTGGGATCTTCAGGTTCAAATGTGATGAGCTAGAGGCACTACCGAGGTTGTCGGGTTCATTCTACAGGGTATGCTGCAGTGATGGAAATTAGATGGGCTAGTGTCGCTGAATGATGATAGTTACTTCCTAGTCTTGGAAGTACCTCCCTCACTAAGAGGGAGTGTTGATTTTTGTAGCATCATAGGTACTCCAAGCCTTAAGGATTGAGGGTTTGGAGGAAGGATCTCTACAAGTGGCCTTGTGTGCTTGAAATCCAAGCTTGGGGTTTTTCACCCATCAATGTTTGGGACAAAACTATGGAGAGATTTCAACATGTGATGGATGAGGATGATAGTACTCGTCGAGACGAATTTGATGCATTGAAAATCATTTGATTCATGGTTGTCATTGAAGAGTTACGAATTTTTGAAGTAATGATATGGGCTTGTGGCACAAAGGACAAGTCGACATTGGCTTGTGGTGAGCACTAGTATTGCAGCAATAATGCTGCAACTCCTGGGGCTTCCTACTTTACTTTTATCAACCCGGTAGTTAGTAACAAACTTGGAAGTGATGGTGTTGTATGCACAAGTACTAGCTCTTACTGCAGGCTGTCACTTGGTCAGCGGGCGTAAGATCACTAGGAGCTTAAGCCAACTTCTATGAATTCTCAGAATAAGCTTTTAACTGTGATGAAAGAAAGCTAACTCTACGAGGACTATTCTACTTGCAGAAAGAGAAAGAAGATTGGAATGTAAGGCAAACCCTAGCAAACCCTAATTTATCCAACTAACCCTACTTTTGCAGAAAAAGAGATAGAAACTGATGCGATGAGTGCCATTGACTACTGAAAAAGGTAAATTACATTTATTCAAGCTACTTTTGTAAAGAAATGAGAAGAAAACATCTTTTTGTGCTTTTGAGTGTTTTTATGTGAAATTATTATGCTTGTAATTTATCTAGTTGTGATTGTGCAGAGGTTTTGTGGCGAAGCAAGATGGAATTGGTTTTTGCAGAGGTGGAGGAAGGTGTGGAGAGGTCCTAAGAATCCCCTAGTACCCTTCTGAAGACTTCCATTGCAATCAGATTTCCAAAAACCACTTACAAGGAATTCTACAGGAGGCTGTAGGGGATCTATAAGAGGATATACAGGAGGAGGTCGAGAGCTACTTTTGGAATTTCTAAAGGTCGAAAAATGACGGGAAAGGGTAACTAAAGGCTAGATGAAGGTGTTGAGGTGTCTAGAGCTTGTCAAGGAAGATCAAGAGGGGACATGATGGTTGGATTCGTTCAAATGGAAAGAGGGAAGCTAATAGAGAAAAATGTAAAAATTAGGGCAGATTGGTGAAATGTTGCGAATGACTTGGGAAATCTGTGAGAAGTGAGCTGATGCTGGCTACTTTATGGATGTATGGTGAGCTGAGGTGCCCTGCAAGAGATCTACACATCTACTTACGAAAAATGATCAAAGAAAGGACTAACTATACCATGAAAATAGAACTTTCTCTAGCTTGACCTAATTTCTGACCTACAAATAGAAACGATGAACAATAACCTTTGAACAGAAAAGCATGCAGAGAGATCTATTGTTAAAGAATAGGAAATGATCTAGGCAACTGAATCTGAAGCAATACATTAATCTTTCCAAATCAAGTCATCACACTAGAAATTTCATGGGAGAGCAAAACTGTGTTTTTGGTGGCAGCATTATTGCGTTGACCTCGAATCATAGTCCCAGAAAGGGAGAAAAGAGATCAGGGCCTACTGTTGGCCTTTTTGAATCTTACCCTGTCACTGCATTGACCTACTTGAGCAATTGAAACAAAAACAACTATGCAAACCATCAAAATCAACCTATTCTAAACAAGGTAAAATGAATCTATGTAACAGAAATTAACTCATGAACTGAAGCAAAAACATATAAGTAAAAAGCAAGAGGTGTTGGGTAGCTTAGGTTGGGCCCTAACCCAAGATCTTCAACCCTCTAAAAGAGATCAGTGCTGGCTCAAAAACTGTTTCATCTCCATTATCAAAAGTAAAAGTCACATTACATAAACTGTTCTAAAAGAGGAAGCTCGAAAATGAGCTGAACAAGTGCTACACAAAAGTGCAAAAATTATACTAATGAATGGCTAACATCCTGAGGCTCTAAACCCCCTAAGGAGTTCCCCAACATCCTTCCTAAAATAAAGGAGCTCGACTTCCCAGAATTGGAGATAAACAATAGTCCTTCTTTACTTGCTCGGCTGCCCTTTGGATGCATCAATATGGCTGCTTGTGCTTCGAGTTGTTGATGGAGGATTCAAGGAAAGGGGTCATAAATGAAGGAGACACCCCCTACAAATCCTCTTCCCTGTTTTCCTCGAATATTTGCTGCCATTTATTCATAAATCCTTTGACTTTGTCCAAAATTGACCAAAAAGTCTGCATAAAGCACACATTAGATTACATGGCAAAATGACTAACCCAATTCACTCTATTGGCATAAATGTAATAAAAAACATGCAATAAACTAATGAGAATGGTGGATTAAGTTGAATTAAGAGGCAAAATGAGCCCATATAATTACCCATTTCTGGGGCTCATCATCACCCCCCTACTGAATGGGTTGCTAATCCTCTAAGCAACTAGTCTATCTCTTCATCCTTGATGGCTCTGATAGATTCCTTGACATTCCATGCTTCTGATATGATATCTTCTTCCCTATCATGGAATCCAGCTTTGGCATCCAACTTTTCCCACTATTGTTTTTCTTCTTCTTCCTTTGTGTCTTCTAGTAGTCCTAACAGCAGTGGAGGACTCAGCTTCAGACCAATCTAATGGGCCTTCAAACTTTGCATAGAGTGCTTATACATGCGCACTCTTCTTAGTTCTTCTCTCATTCTGTTTGGGGAGTGGTACTCCCTGATCTGTAGGCTGTGGGGGAGTGTGTTCCACCTTTTTATGCAGGCATGGATGCAATCTTCCCCAAACAACCTTTCCATGTCTTCAAAATGCGCAATAGCCTAAGCCTGCCCATTGATGTACTTAGGCACACTTTGATGATTAGCTGCAAGTTGCTGGTGTGTGTAAATGAGAGCCATAGGGTCTGATGGTTCTGCTGTAATCATCAGAGGTTCATTCTGCTCTTTTGCCATCATTTTCTAGATTTCTGCTGCCCTTTACTCTTCATGGCTTATCCAAGATGCCATGGCCATCAGCTGCAAGTCTCCTAATGTAGCATTGGGGTCCCATAGGTTCATATCGGTAAGGGCCATGTTGTGTAAATAAAACTTTGCCAGCTTCGCTTTGTCCTCAGCTAAACTGTGGTCACATAGATCCATGAATTGGCCATAATCCTGAAAAGGTATGGTGCCTCTCTGGGCCAGAGTCTTGATTTGGAACTAGAGCCACTGACCTTTGATTTGGCTGGCTGCCTGCACTGTATTGCCTCCATAGCCCAGTTGACCATGCAGGCTAATTGGGCTTCTCTTTCCTGTAGCTATCTTCTTAAGATTAATATCTCATTTTCTGCCTGGGGTTCCCTCTGTTTCTTCATCTGTGGTCTTTCCTGTCTCTGTTGGCTTTGTGTTATAGACATTTTTGGGCACTTCAACACCAATCATAAATGTCCATAAACTGAGGGATCATAAGTCCCTAAAAGTGTTGCTTCACCGCCTAAAGGAACAAGGTCAGCTGATTACATCATCTCCCAGAAGTTCTCCACTAAAAACTACTCATAAATGGTCAAAACTGGACCATACTGAAAGCCCAGTGTAGAGGGTGAGATGCATATCACCTTCCCAGTGTACAAGGTGCGATGCATACTGAATTGCTCCTCTGTGGGGTGCGATGGTCGGGAATGGAAAAATGGCAGGGACAAAATGCGAGGTGGAAGATCATGGAATCTTCCAGAAGCTTCCCCTCTAAC
>APFE031494938.1:3681-49493 GCA_000404065.3 Pinus taeda
GTTTATGGTGATTCATTTGAAGAGGCATTAGAAAATTTGGAAAAAGTTATTATTAGGTGTAAAGAGACAAACATTTCATTAAGTCATGAGAAATGTTTTATGATGTTTACTGAAGGGATTGTTTTGGGTCACCATATTTCAGGAGATGGAATTAAAGTTGATAGGTCAAAAGTTGAAGTCATCTCCAAGCTACTGATTCCAAATTGTCAAAAAGATCTTAGAAGTTTTCTTGGGTTTACTAGTTATTATAGAAGATTTATTGAAAACTTCACCGAAATAGCATCTCCTCTCTTTAAATTAATCACAAAGGACTGTGAATTCAAATGGGATCCTGATTGCCAATCTGCATTTGAAGCTTTAAGAACTAGAATATCTGAAGCACCCATTTTGAGGGGACCAAATTGGAAACTTCCTTTCCATATTTCCACAGATGCTTCAGATACAGCTCTAGGAGCTGTGTTGGGTCAAAAGGATTTAGTTCCTTATGCCATTTATCACACCAGTAGAAATTTGACTCCAACTGAGTTAAACTATACTGTAACTGAAAAAGAATTCTTAGCCGTTGTTCATGCAATCAACAAGTTTAGACACTATATAACAGGCTATGAAACTTTTGTCCATACTGATCATTCTACCATTAGATATCTCATGAATAAACCTGTTACCAATGGCAAAGTCACAAGATGGCTTTTACTTTTACAAGAATTCAATATTGCTGTGTTACATAGACCAGGGAAACAAAATACAGTCACTGATTTCTTGTCTAGAATCCAAAATACTAACGAAGATTCTCCAGTAGAGGATAAGTTTCCAAATGAATATCTATTTGCAGTAACTACTAAAACTCCTTGGTATGCAGATATTGCTAACTATTTGGTTACAGGGAAGCTACCTTCACACTTATTCCCTAATGAGAAAAGGAAAATCATTCAAGAGAGCTCAAAGTATTCATGGATTTCTAATGAATTGTTCAAAACAGGGCTAGATTGTGTGATCAGAAGATGTGTTCGGGAAGATGAAATGCTTGACATCCTTAAGGCATGTCATGATGAACCATGCGGTGGACACTTTGCTGACAAGAGGACGGCCTATAAAATCCTTTCTTTAGGATATTATTGGCCTTCTCTCTTCAAAGATGCAAAGCAATATGTCAGAAGGTGTGACAGCTGCCAAAGAGTAGGGAGACCAATTCTTTCAAATGAAATGCCATTGCAACCTCAGGTACTCATCGAACCCTTTGAGAAATGGACTTTAGATTTTGTTGGACCTATTAATCCACCATCTAAACAAAAGAAATATATATTGGTTTGCATTGATTATGTTACTAAATGGGTATAAGCCAAGGCATTGCCTTCTGCCACTAAGGATTCAGTTATTCAATTTATTTTTGAGGATATTTTTACTCGTTTTGGTGTCCCAAGAGAAATTGTGATAGATCAGGCAAGTCAATTTACATCTAAATTGATGGAGAAGCTGATGGAGGAATACAAAATCAATCATAGAAAATCTACTCCATACCATCCGCAAGCCAATGGTCAAGTGGAATCCACAAATAAAGTTCTTGAGAGCATCATCACCAAGACTGTTCATCTCCAAAGAAGAGATTGGGCAGAAAGGCTTCTTGAAGCCTTATGGGCCTACAAAACTACATGGAGGAACACAACAGGACATTCTCCCTATGAACTTGTTTATGGGAAAGAAGTCTTGCTCCCCATTGAGTTTCAAATCAAGACCTTCAAGATGGCAGTTCAGCTGGGGATGAATCTATCAGAATCCCAAAAGCACAGAATGGAGAAGATACATGAGCTAGATGAAATAAGACAAGATGCAATTTTAAGGACCGATCTAGTTCAGCACCAAAGAACAAAGTGGCATGACCAGTATATTAAAGAAAAGAAGTTTCAAAAGGGAGATTGGGTGTTACTGTTTGACTCAAAATTCAAAGACTTCAAAGGAAAATTTCAAACTCATTAGCTTGGGCCATATGAGATTGATCAATTCTTTAACAATGGAGCAGTTTGAATCAAGACTATTGACGAGTCTCAAACTCCTCTCATTGTGAATGGCCACCGATTGAAAGTTTATCATAAGCCACTCTCAAAAGAGGACTTTGTCAAAATGTTTCAAGAAAATTCTGCAATGAGGCTAGTGGAGAAGAATCCTTCTCCTCCATAAGCCTAATCTTTGTTTCTTTCTGAATTGAAAAAAAGAGAAAAAAGAAAAAAAATATGTGTATAAGCTTGAAAACCAATCTTAGATTGGCGGTTTTATACAGAAAATATGGGGTGAAAATCAGGGACACCTGACACTCCATATTTTCCAAAAAAAAAAAAAAATCTCTCTTTTCATCATCATTCCATCTTCATTCCATTTCGCGTCACTCCATATTTTTCATTCCATTTCATTTTTCACTTCATTCCATCCACTCCATTTCATATCAGCAATAAAAATCCTTTTTAGAATTATTTCCATTCAGTTAGTCTTTTCCTAACTAACTTTGTGTAGTTAAAAAGGGAGATGTCTTAGTTTCTGCAGCTGGAAACTATTTCCGCAGCTCGCACTAGTTTCCGCAGCTAGAAATGACTCTGTCTCTACAGCTAACAGCACTCTGTTTCTAAAGGAAAATCTCAGTCAAAGGTTCACATTATCATCACCAAGGGCAGCAAAGATATGAGGCACCTGCAAGATCAGATAGCAATAATGGATCAGCAACCTTAATCAACAAATGGTAAACTCATGAAGGTATGATAAAAATCTTTTCCAAACAACAATTTAATGTCATTTTATGCATAATTATTAAATCGTGGAAGAGCCACTAAATGCAATGATTTGGCAAATATCATCACACTTCTCCTCCACGATAATCCTTCATCTACCTCATACCCTTCTAACGGTCCCATGATCACCATTTATTTAAACTCGAAATGGGACTGTTGTTTCATTTATTGGCCGTACAAGGAAGTGACCTATTGCACTACGTCTCTTCACTACATGATTTCCGTAGCCAATACTGATACGTGTGCGAATCCACTCAACTCTAAAGGATTCGGCCATTATGCCATACCCTTATCACTCCATTTCCGCATGCATTTGAATTCATTCTCGTGTTTTACACCCTCATACGCACACCATTTTCACTCCCATTTCCGCTGTAAACTCCACAACTCTGTTCCAAACCCCACCTACAGTCTGTAAAACACTTTGCATTATGGCTAGTTCACTTACAGTCATAATTCATCCATTCCTCCGTTAAGCATCCTTCCTGAGCAGTCATATACAGTCAAAATTTCAGCCGAAGAGTGAAAGCCGAAGATGGGAAACCTACTTAGAGCTGAACCCGAAGGTCCAAAATATTTAGAAGGATATCCTCAGACAAAAGAGGCACTGAAAAAAAGAAAAATGGTTAAAGTTCATTGAAAAATTCAGAGGATATGACAAAGAGGTAACGAAGGCATTTGCTTGGTCATTCAATGGACATACCGTGGAAGTAGGGGACTTGAAGTTTGCAATAACGGAGAATACAATAGCCACATCAACCAGCCTACCTCATGTAGGATATAGATGGTTCAAGAATAGAGGAGTGGAAGATCAAGCATGGAAGAATATGCTCAAAAACCCAGGTATGGATACTTCAATATTTACTAAAGGGATTCCCGTGCATATAATCAAAGAAGAATGGACTACTTTGCTATTGCTTGTTCAAAAGTTTATTACATGTGAGGGCCACTTTGGTACCATGTATATGTACCATGCAAGGATTATGATGAATTTTATGGAAGGCCATGCCATTAATATACCCTAATTTTTGCTAAGAAGCCTAAAGAAAATGAGTTCCACTATCCAAAAGAATGTAGGCCACATTGAACCCCATTTATATCATCAAGGCCTCATTAGAATCCTCATAGAAGAACAATTGAAAAATCACAAGGATACATGGGAAAATTTTTTGATCAGGAATCATTTTCAAGAAGTGACTGAAGCTTCCACTAGTAGTCCTCCTAAAATCCCAAAAGCAAGTAGGAGAATGAAAAAGGATGTTGTTGTCCAGGACCCATCTATTGTGCAAACTCAGGAAACTACCCAGGAAGAAGAGAAATAGAAAAGAATAAAGGGAAGGCAATTGCTCATGAACCATCACCATCACCTGAACCTTCAGTGGAAGAAGACTCCCAAACCTTGGCTGATAGATTAGCACAACATCAAGCCAGTATCCTCTTAAAGAGAAAATAGAAAGAGAAATAGAGTGCCCAGCAAAAGAGCACTAATGTACAAGTGAGAAGAAGCAGTAGGCTGAAGGGAAAAATGAGTGTGACTAAAGGAAAGTAGTCACATTTCATTGATTTGGGAGAAACTACACCTGAAAAGACTCCAGCTCAGCTTGGCCTTGAGTCCACTCCTCCACGTGAGGAGAGTCCCTTTCAAACAGAACCTCAAACAAAAATTAATTTTGAACATATCCCAGGAAGGACACCTGAGATTGACCCTAACCAGCAGGAGTTATATGATTATTTGGAAGCCTTGGAGCAATCAGTTGCTGGTCCAAGCACTATAGTGCCTCTTGATGAACAGGTCAAATCTTTAAAACAGGAGGTGTTTGAACTGGAAGTCCTGAATCGGCATATCAAGCAAGAAAATGAAGCATTGAAAGAACAAAGCAAAGTGGACAAAATGGTCCATGACAATACAATGCTTCACTTGGGAGTTTGGCAGAAAAAGAATAGAAAATTGAAAGGGAAATGTAAGAAACTCAACAGGGCATTAATCAATCTGAGGTTCAGATGTCTAGTCAAGAAACCGAGAGCAATTTTGGCAACAAGGAGAAAGAGAAGAAGGCTAGATGTTTTGGCAGAAGCATCTGAGCACATGGATTAAGAGCAATGATAAAGTTTGGTTGCATGAGGACATGCAACACCTTCACAGTGGGGGTATGTTGAGCCTCAAACTTACACTTCTTTACACATCCTCCCAGCCTCTTTTTCCTATTCATTTTCCTATTTTGCCACTCATTCCCTCCATCAATTTGCTCAAATCGTTGTATTTTAGGGCTTTTTACATGGTTTTCTAATTATGTTAATGACTGTGTTTGGTTTAGAATTTTGGTCCAAGGTGCTATGTTTCCGTAGCTCATACAGGGTTTACACATGGTTTTCTGCAGCTGATCCCGGTTTCCGCAGCCAACCCCAGATTCTGCAGCTGTTTTATTAAACGCTATGTTCCAGGTGTCCTCCGAGAAGAAGAGCCACATGGGCAAGTTCGTGGAACCAAGGACATGGTGTGTGTCCCTCCAGATCATCCAAACAAGTCATCCAAGCCCGTGGTCAATGAGGAGGCAACTTCGGTCAAACAGAGGTCATTAGCGGTGGCACGGCTCTGCGTGTTCTGTTTTAGAGCGCGTGGGGAATAGGTGGCATCGTCCTCAGTTATGAAAGTAGTGGGAGACACAATCCAACAGCGGATTGAATGCCCACGATGACTGTTGCCTAGATCCGAGGACGTAGCAGGACTACGTGTTTCAATTCAGTTGTTCGAATTACTTAAATTTCGTTAAGCTAGTTTACCTTCTGCAATTATAAATAGAGCGTCTTTGAACGCTGGACAAGTTAGTTGTTAGTTGTTAGCTGTTGTTTTTATACCTTTGAACTCCCACTGTATTTTCTTATTTTATGCGCAATACATGAGAAGACTGTTATTCCATTTACGCGTGTGATTGATCTTTGAAACGGCTGGAGTAGGCAGAGGGCCCCTGTTTACTAAAGGCTTGTATAGTGTTTTTAGTTTCTCGCATTTCGTTTTCTTATTTCATGTATATAATGCTTTTAATTGTTGTATTTTAGATAGTTGTACATACATTGCCATTTCTGCTTGTTTACATTTCTGCTCTTTTTCATGACTGATCAGTGTGTTATGCAGGTTTCTTAGGCGTGCCCGGGACAGGTTTATACTTTTCTTTTGCACAACTAGTGATATGTGTGATCATCTTGTCTATGTTGCTGACCTTCTTTGTTTTGCAGCCTTTATTTCATCATTATCATTTAGTTAATTTTCATATTTGCTTTTTGTTTGTAGATATCAAGTTGTTTATCTATTGATGGTCTATATCTTTATTGAGGACCAAAACATCACTTAATGTAGTTTGGTTTAGTTGTTCAGAAACTCACAATTGCTTGACTTGTTTTCAATTGTTTATCATATGACACATTCAGTTAAAAGGCAAGAGGTTAAGAAGAAGTTAAAGTATTTGTGTCTAGTCTTTCTTCTAGATAGGTTTACTTTAGTTTCAACATTGCTTAGTGATTATTTGATATAGATTTCATTTGCATTTCCTTGCAGCAACAGAGGCACTGAGCCAATGTCGTTAGTCTTTTATTTAATTCCTTTACTTTCCTTTAAGCATTGATTTCATTTCAAGCTTTCTTGTAGAGAACTTTTAAGTTGTAAAAAGCACATCACAATCACACACACTTCACTCACATGATTCTGAGTTTTAAGAAGCACATCACAATCTCACACACTTCACTCACTTTATTTCGTCACACCGCATTAGGAGAGATATACTTAAAAAAAAACCCTAAAAAGTTAAAAACAACAAAAGCTCAAGAAAAGTTGCCTAAGTACATACAGTACATCTCACTTCATCAACTTACGAGCCCCGGGTTGACATTTAAAAGTTGCAATTTAGACATCACTAAATTGACCAAACAATGTGCTTGTAAGTGATAGCCTTCTAACTTAGACCAAGCCAACAAATGATTGACTTACATAAGTATCAAACTTGTCATAAATAACTGAATTATGTAAGGTAATTAATCGTCTCAACTAGAGAAGTGTTAATTAAACTCTAATCCATTAGCTTAAAATTTGTTCCAACATTTCACAAGAAATGCGGCAGTGATTCACCGATAGTTATGGTTTCAGGTTTGAATTTGCATATTTGTTCTACATTTTCATAGGAAATGCAGCAGTGATGTATTGATTTTTTAGGTGCCTATTTTCGTGAATATATAATGAAAGGAAAGGGAAAGGTGAGCAGAGAGAAGTGGCCAACAAGTGAACCCTAAATTGTACTCTTCTCATTTCTCTCTTATTTTATTTGATAGACTCGGACGCAACATAATTAATTTTGAATATTATTAATTTTTGCTATTCCCACAACAGAGGATAGTTACAGTCAATTACTGGTGGATATTTACTAAAATAAATCCTTACGGAGCTCTAGATATTAGTGTCACATATGAATAATTGGAGGTGTTGGTATCGATTTCCATGACACAAATCTATTGTGCCATCAATTACTTATACTACGTTGCTTCGTTCATGCCCTTGCACAGACCAATTTTCGTAACATCCAAACTTTAGTGCCTCAAGGAGGAATAAATTATGTTTGTTAAGTTCATAAACTTAAGCATTCTCTTTTGGCATATATGTTGAGTTGATTCCTCTGCAGTAGGAAAAAATTGGGTGTAATTAGTTTTTAGAAATAAAAATGGATCTATATCTCCAAAGCTGTGTGGTAGCTTTAGATTAATATTAATGGAACTTTACAAATCCCTTCTTCTACCTCCTAACACCCCGAATTTTCTTTCCCTTTTGGAGATCCAAACTATTATTTTTTTTAAATAAAAAAATCCTTATATTTGATATTTCTAAGGATGAAATTAATATATACATTTTTCAATCCTATACAGACTCAAGCCTCTCTTGTTATCTTCATTTTCTATCCCAACTAGAATACTAAAGCCACAATTTTAAGTCTTTTTGTAGTGTCTTATAGACAATTATTCCATCTAAAAACATCAACTAGACATCTTACTTTTCTTGTGAATTTAAAACTCACAGTTCATACAATGGATCTGAAAAACCTTTACCAAAAACCACCATCTGGTACCGAAAGACCGATTAAATACAAATTTATTTTTGTAGCAAAAATGAGGGTACCTCCTCTCAACTCAAGTTAAGTTAAGCAACCCTCCTGCAAGAGAGAAGCTTCTTTAGACAACTTATCCACCTTTGTATTGAATTCACAGTATACATGTGAAAATGAAGTAATTTCAAAAGTGGCTTATATCTCTTGGACAATCTTCATAATTTCGAGTAGACTAAAATTACCAATTTTGCATCTCCATAGACTTGAATTTTTTTTAGTCCCCTTTCCTCTGCAATTTTCAACAAAAGCCAAAGAGTACAGAATTTAGGTTGATTGTTTGAAGCTTGCCTGGCAACATACTTCAGCTTAAGGTATTGTGTACAGTCAAAAAAACCCTTACTCCACATATACCATGGTTTCCTTGACGTGCTTCATTGAAGAAGCCTCAAGGAATTTCATGGTCAATACGTGGCATTATTAAGATTCTATGAGAAATCTATTTGATAAGTACTACATTATCAACTCAAGCCATTCTAACCTTTTGTGCTACCTCTACAGATGTGATAACCAAATCCTGAAACATCATCTAATTTGGGGTCCACCAAATCCCATAAGAAAACAGGCAGGCAAGAGCCTTATATGCTATTATTGTCTTATTATATAACTATTCAAAAATTCAATCAATGAAAGTCATTTTTTCCCATTTAGATTTTCCCACTGTGGCTTCAGTAACCTCGTTCAATATTGCTCTAGAAAAAGGATAAGTCACAGACAACTAATCCATAACTTTCTCCCTACTCTTGTAAAATATACACTTGCATGTCCCTACTCAGTTCCTCTTTTGTTCATTATCCAAGGTGAACAATTTATTGGCTAGGGCCAACCACAAGAGAATCATGCAGATTAGATCTGGTGAAGAAATCTTGGAGGAGAAGAGTTTAAAAGAAAGAGACAAAAGAACAAAAAACATATTCAACCTAGCCACACTGGAACAAGTGAAAAAATTCTATAAGTGAAGGATTTTCCATAAAAGTTAGGAAGTACCTAATCTATTGGAAGGAAGAGGAAAACATAATGAAAGGAGAAATGCATTAGAAATAAATTTGGTGTTAAAAAGTCTCAAAGAGGGCTTTGACATGTATGACCCAAGGTCCATAAGAGAAAGTGGGAGAGGTTGGGGAAAGGGGAGGTATTCTTTCGACCATGAGTCGTTGGATGAGAATGATTTGATCCAGTCTTCTTCTCATTGAAATATGAAAGGAGGCTACTTGTGCTTGGGGATAATTAAGTTTATTGTGGATTCTTTACATTGACCGCAATGGATCTTGTTAAAGGTGTAGCACTCTTAAACATTAGCGTTAGGAGCCATTAATTTTTAAGTCACATTGTATGGTGAATATGTCACCAATGCAATACTATATCAATATTAATGTTATAGGTTAAGCGGTTAAACTACCTAACAAGTAGGGGTGCTATAAATAAGTTAGATATGATGAACGATTTGTGTGTTGGAGATGTAACCATGAAAATTTGTCATCAAATATTTTATATTATTTGTTCATCGTTGTCTTCTGTTTATGTATGTTCCTTAACCATATGGCCCTAATTTTGGTTGAAGATTATTGCCTTGAGATTTTTTTTTTTTGGATCACTATTTTTTCTGATGATCACGAGATTTTGTTTGACCTCCAGGAAACCCCTCTCAGTTCAAGTACTACTTATGTCTCTAAAATTCCATGATGGATTAGTGTACTATTATGTTTGTTGTCAGTAATGATTTTCCACAGCAAAAATATGCATTTCTTTAATAAATATCCAACTTATAAATGTTTCTACATGTTTAGATAGATACATGACAGATTTGGCTAAACTAATAAAGAATCTTGCCACAATAATGAAAGAGATTTAGACTGATGATTGACCTCATCAGTAGAGAGGAACTTGCTATAATAAAATATTGAAGAACTAAAAGTTGTATTTCTTATCTTCTTAATGGTGAATACTATATAGGATATACAAATATAGTTCATCGTCAAGGTGTTTTCCAGCATTGTTTCCATTTGTGTTAGATATGAAGTGCCTTTCCCTATTTATTGCTTGGTGCAAAATCAAACTTGTATGGAGCATTTTTCCTTCAGAAATGGCCTCAATTCATTACTACATCTCTTCATTGGTTGTTTCTACTTATCACAATTGAGGTAGTCCATCTCAATAATTGTAAAATCTCTACAGTGACAATATTTTAAACTAAGAGATGAATTCCTTGTGTCCGGTGTTGAGGAAGGAATATGCATTATTTAGGTATGTGTAAGAGATATGAAATGTAGATCTTTGCACATAGGTTGGTTTATTTGAAAATTTACCATATCGTTAATGTTTTGGGAATTTTACAGAGAATTGTGTCCTTGCACTGTCAAGGTTACATGTGAAATTTTGAAGTTATAGTTGTTTAGTGAAATCTTTAGAAATTTTGATATATTTCATAAATTTTTAATTCGTCTTGAAAAACAAAACTTAAGTTATAGTCTAGAAGCACCACATGAATTGAAAAATGGTAGAAACATCAAGTTCAAATGGGTATGTCATACACATAATGCAATGGGGTTTTTATCAACTACTAAATGGCCACACATTTGTGATTTGTTAATGGCCTTCCATAATCTCCACGTAGAAATAGAGGCCTTTTTTAATTAACTACACACAAAGTTTATTATCTTCAAACATACTTGTTTGACTCAAATATTCTCTTACTAGAAACAAATGCTAGGCCCTGAGCAAGACTTGTTCTAGAACAAGTGACCTAAGTTATCTACTAGTAGTTTGGGACTTTATAAATGTATGTGGTTTAATATTTATTTGAGAAAATTTAAGAGGATCCATGAAGGAGAAAAGAGAATTTTGGATTTAACATTGTTGCCAAATTTTTATGATGCTTGTTTTCTTGAAGTAGATCCTCAAGAGTTTGATTTTTTGTGTCTTTTAAAGAGGGTGTAATTAAAATCTCAATTTGAGAACTTAACGGAAAATGTTGAAGCATTTTCAAATAAAATATTGCACATTTTTAATCAGTGGAATTTTGCGTCTAGAGATATTGTCTTCAGTTGTCAGAGTTCACATTCCACATAACCATTTCAAGAATATGACCGATATATTTGATTTTTTCATTTCGGTTATTGTTTCTTAGAAGTTTAAGCTTGAAGGTTTGCCATTGTTCATATTTTGAGAGGAAACAAAAAGAAGAATAAGAAAATAATCTCATAGGTGATGAAAATAGGTTTAAAAAAAATTGACAGTCATAAAATGAAACAATTCTTATAGGACCGGTAGTTCAATACTACTATAATCTACGACGAAAGTCTTCTGCAACATTTGGAAATAGAGTGTTGACTTCATGCGTTATGAATATTGGTGCTCAAGTTGCATCTATTTTGTGTATTGAGGATGGATTTTCCATGCCAGTAATAGGTGTGACTCTCCCATTTGGTGGGGAAGATATATCAAGGCGTATCCCTAATCACAATTCTTTGATGAAGACCCTCAAGCAGGTTTGGTGTTATTTCTTATGTTATTGGTGAAATATTCACCGACCCATATTATAACATGCCAAAAAAATATAGTGTGTTGTATTTGATAAAACAGGTACCCTCACAAAAGCAAAACCCTCTATTACTAGTGCTAAAGTTCTATCATATATGCAACTGGGATAATTTCTTAAAATAGTTGCTCATTGGTATAATATTTAACAATAGAATCTTAACCTTGCCAATGCGATTATGACCTTATTACAATCTTCTAAATTCATCTTCCCATTCTAAAAATGGAGGTATTACTAAATTCCCACCAATTATAGCCATGAATCCACAGTCATTGTCAATAGCATTCAAGCGCCATAAACATAGAATATTTTTCATGAATTCAATACGAGATCTAATCCTAACCATTTATGCAACTAATACAACAATCCCCAAACTTCTTGGAGCATTGAGTTAGTGTTCACTCTATAATTTCAGTGGTTTTCCAATGGAGGTTGGATATAAAATTATTACCATGCTAGCAAAAGCTATGCTACTCTTCTGCATGCAATAGAGGTTCAGATCTAAAATGATTTAATTTTTTCACTATGGTTCAAATAATATTTCATTAGATTTATATGTTGACCTCCACTTCAAACACATTAAACAAAATTGATTCAAGCAAGGTTGAGCAGTGAGAATCCATTGGCAATGGTAGTGTTGGACTATGTATATCACTTTCGTTTCTTTTGCGAACCACCTACAACTACGTATATGAATGGGATTGGGACCAATAATACTTCTTGATTAACTTCCAAAACATTTGATTCTCTTGCCAGAAAAGGTGTAAGATGTTTAATAGATGGCATAGATATTTTGGTTGGTAACTAGAAGCTTATGTCTAAGTGTTGAGTGTCTACACCTTCATTTGTGGAGTATTATTTAAAGGATATGGAATAACATCCTAAAATAGGAATTTTGGTGGCCTTGATAAAAGACTAGTGGCAATGTTGGTCATTTATGATCCATTTACAAGGGAGGGAATTGTTGTCATAGAAGGTCTAAATAAAATGGGAATACACCCATTCATGGTTAAAAGAGATAACTAGACAACAACTCACATTTTTTTGGAAGACTTGGGTACTTAAAATGTCAAGGCTAAGGTCATTCCTGCTAGAAAAGTTGAAACAATTAGTTCTCTCTAGAAGGATGGAGTTTATGATATGAAATGGGAAGCCATATATAAGTCCTAGGAACTCAATTGGGTGAAAAAAAAGAACTTCTCATTCTCATTTTCTTGGAGGAAAACTTTCCAAAAATTAAAAGTAATCCACGATTGAAATGAAACACAATAGCCCACATCACTATCATCTACCAAATATGTAAAGCTAGCAATTTTGTAGTAGTATGAAGTGCTCTCAAGAAAATGAAATTAAAAGGGTTATACCTAAATATTACATTCACAATACTTATAAAATATATGGGGGATGGGGGATGTTCGAAAACACATTGTTGGTTCTACACCGAATAAAATCCTTTAACTAGAAATTGAGATCATCCAAATATACATATTAAAGTGGTTTCAGCTCTAGCTCGATGAAATGTAGGTCCCCTACCCCTTCCATACACCTTGCCATAGTAGAACTAGGTTCCATAGAATATTGTTTTCTCCTCATCATAGGAGAGCCAAAAATAACAACTGGTTATGCCTTTTCTATCATCAGTACTTCTAAGTTAATCAGAAAAGCCTCGCAATCCAATTGGCTTCTAACACATGATGATCATAGACCTGAAATAGAATATTGATATCATTCTTTCCTCTCCCAAGGAAAAATTTAGACTTCCAGTTCCAAATAGGGCATCAACCAAAGATTCTTCTTATCCATTTCAACAACCAAATCCATCTTTCATTGGGGAGTCAAACACATAAGGAAGCAGATTCCTAGGTCATCCATCACAACCTTGATATGGAGGTTGGAACTAGTTTTACCGAGCCTTGATAGGTATGCATCAAACGTGTCAGTCATAAGGTCTCATCAATTCAACATCTGAGACCTTTTCAAGAAAATATACATGGACATACAATCCATAATGCCAAATATCAACAAGGTTCATAGAAATTAATCAACACCATTATTTAGAAAATAAAATGGTCTTTAATGATTTATTCTTGCTTATTCTACCTTCTCCCTCTAAGACTAATGTCTCTCTGTTATGATCCTAAATCCTCTCATGATTCCCATGTAATCCATATACTTTTGAAGAGCACTCCTTTTGTTGCAACTCAAGACATCGATCTTAATACTGAATTTATTTTCTCTATATATATCTCCATTAACAAATTTTTGTTGAAGGTTGTGATACAATTTTGGAAAAGATTTAATACCAAGATTACATTCTGAGATTCTTCGGCATTGTTTCATTTACTTCTTATAGGCATATACACATGTTTTAATAACCATTATTCCTCCTATCTACACCCTTAAGAGATAAGTGATCACTATTCTATAAATATATGTTAAGGATTTGCACTCACACATTCCTGCATTTTCATGGAGAAATTTCCATCATCAAATCCTCATCTTTGTGTCGTAACATTCATGCAATATATATGCCAAATGTATTTCTTCCAAATAATGGTCATAACTTCTAACCACACTTGTATATATGTTTAAAAGTTTTGGTAAGTCTAAAATTAAAACGATTCTTTATAAATGGGTTTTATTTCTATTTGACATGGACCTTATCATTCTTGTACGTTGTCTCTATAGATTATGAAGCAACAATTCTTAATCCATATAAGGATGATACAAATTAGATAGATCTCCGACTGATTAGGAATCACTGTAAACTCCACAATATTCACCTTAGGAACTCATATACTGAACAATATGCTTATTTCTTAACAACCAAGAATCTTCCTATAAGCCATTATTATCACATAATAAGGCAACCAAAGAGTTATAAAAATACTTATGAGGCAGAATCATATCCTATTGAAATTTATGAAGTTTATTTATCCCTAGGTTCAATAGTTTTGTCACAATTTATCCAATGATAACACAATACAAAGCATCAGTGAAAGCTTCCATACCCATAATTTTCAGTGGGACAAAGTTAGAGAGCATATATTCCAGCCTCCCATGACTCCTAACACAATATAGGAGCATTGTTTCTGAATCCATGAATGGATTTTCTCCACATTCCTTGGTAAACTTGTTGATCTACGACCTTCCCTCAATCACAAAAGACCAACAATGGGTCCCTTCAACTACCATACAATATTCATAAAACATTGGGTGAATTTTGACAACTGAGGATTATTAAGGTCATGTTATGGATAGAACAATTCAACTCCACTTTTTCATTCTGAACAAATATGTATGTGTTGAGCCATGATTGAATGTGCACTAAGAAGCATAGATTTTTCCTTTTTTTCAATAGAATGCCTCAACTAAGTTTGATATAACCCAATATAACACTATTGTGTGAAGTGAATTCCATATATATTTTACAAAAATTACAAAGAATATGAACTTTAGATAAGAAATCATTAGTGTTTAGACAGTAAAGAAAGGTTTTTTTCACATATTACAAAGCATATGAACTTAATATTGGAAATCATTAGTGTTTAGATAGAAGTTAGAGAAATATTATAGATATATAGTTAAATATTGATTAGGGCTCTTTTATTCCAAAATATCTACATAGGTGCATGGGAGGGTAGATCGATGACGAATCCCCTCCAAGCTTTCTTATGGACCATTCTTAACTCATTTCTCACTCTTGTAGTCTCCTATTATGAAGGAGGATCTATGTAGGTGTGGCTTTTCCTTTTGGGATTCGGCTAAGATCTATTGTAGATCACAAATTGAAACCTTTTGTTTTGGTTGTGGCACAATAATTGATATAATTTTTCTAAATAGTAAGGTTCCTACACTACATGAAATTCATTGGATTTTATTCTTTAGGGGAATCCAAAAGATACATCAAGCACTTACATCCCTTTTCCACATAGTTGTGAAGTATTCAATCACTAACATAGAGAGCAATGAAATGATCATGATATCCACTACCAAGAGACATGACAACTTTCTTGTAAAGTTCTCCACTGTATTTGGAATGATTTTTCAATGAAATTTTCTTTCTTACAAATAAATCACCATATCCCTATTTCTAGGAATTAAAATATTAGGAATAACTTATGTTTAAATAGTGAGGCAAACAACTTCTATTCATTCAATTTGAAAACTTTACATGATTTATCCAACAAACTTTGAATCATGCCCTTACAATTTGGAATATCAAAACCCCAAGCAACTTTTTTAGCATATTTTCAAATATCTTGATGTCCTATGTAGTTTTCTGTGTTTTAATTGATACAATTGATATGATACTAAAATTTGAAGATGGACAATCCTTAGTAAGAGAAACTATCAAGAAATTATCATTTCTCTTGAAATAGATAGATTCAACATTCTTTTTCAAAAATATGACCAGTAAGTCCTATTCCTTGGCATTTGTAAACTTGTGTGAGGATTGGTTTTAGCAAGTCACTTAAGGTGGAAATTGTTAAACTTATATTCTATAGTTAATACATGAAATAACTCAATAACAATCCTCAACATGAGATTAATTAATTAATTATATAATTCATTGTATTCTAGTAACCCATACATTTTAGGAACCTACCAGAAGACTTGCTCGAAGATTTCTTATTCACTCTTCCTAACTCCTTTCTCACTCACCTACTCCCATCATATGATGGAGCATCTAATCTTGGAAGTGTGCCTTCACCCCTTGTGATTAGGCCAAAATATCTATTATATCTTCAACCTTCCTCTTAAATAGATACAATTTTCTCAATAAACCCAACTATTCCATGAATATGAACGAAGTAGAAATCCCCCCTTGTATATTCCTTTAGGAAAATCCATCTTGAAAAAATATTGATCCTAAAATAAAACATGTTCAATTTTATATAATTTGGGTGGTTGTAGTTGCAAATGAAGTATGCCAAAGTTACTAGAATATGTGTTTTAAAATATTTTTCCATCTAGCCAAGGAAGCATTTTCCCTCTTCACCCAAACTCACATAGGAAATATAGATATCTAACAAAACTTTGGTTCAAGATTAGTTGGGAATAAATGGCAATAAATATGAAAAATAAAAGGAAAAAATGGAATTTTGTACTAATAAGCAACCTAGGAAATACAAACCGCATTAAGTATATGAGTGTAGGGCAGACCATTTTTATTCTTTGTAGAATATGCAAACATTGTGACATATGCTATGAGTGAAAAGTCATTGAGATTTAGGGCTAAAGAAATAACCTAAGCATTGGTATCACAAGACTAGGAGTAGAGCTACATGTTTCTCCTTGAGGTTACATCCAAGGGATGAATCCAACTTTGTTAATGGATAATGATATCATTATTGAATAATAATACTAGAAAATATATGCAATTTTCAAAGACTTTGAATGCTCAAACCATATGAGGAAGCCCTTTATCTCTTCTTCCATAATGATATGGACAATATTCTAGGGTTCTGAGCCATTTCTGAATCTAAGAATTTCATTTGACTTAATCCTATCATTTTCATTCCTATTTCTTTTTTTTGCGAATGAAATATTTTCCTTATGAATGTTTTTGGAAGCTAAAAATTTACAATTTAACTTTCTCAAGCGAATTTTGTCCATCCTAAAATCATTTGCTTTGATCTCTGGCATATGATAATTGTGATTCACTCGTTTATATTTACTCAAGTTTATTTATCTATATATAAACAAATTATGTTGCTTAACTTTATTGGATTATGTCCACTTGTTTGCCCTCTTCCTTGTCCCCTACCTATTAGTTTCCCATTTCATAGTTTTTCCACCATTCATCTCAAGCCATCTTGTCTTCTTCCTTCATTTTTTCCCCTTCTTGACTAGTTGATTCCCATACCATCCCCATCCTTTCTTTCCACGATGTGATCGATTCCACCCTTTCTTTGCATCCTTAAAATTACAGAATTACATGAACAATGGGAGGAGCATGAAATTGATGAAGGTCCAAAGTGTTATTCAAGTAGCCATGTCCCACTATAAGATATTCAATTACATTGATGGTAAGTAGTGTTAGGTAGCATCCCTACTCTGCTCTATGCATATGGATGATATTCCTTTTAAGAGAGTTGAAGGAAACAAACTGTTGTGAGCTCCCTAAACTTTACCATTTCCTATCACTTTGACAAAATATTTATTGCCTAACTACTAATAAAATCCTCCCATAAGCTAGTGTTCTCACATGAAGAATATACATTTTGTACGAATGCCTTCAAACTAAGAATGTAGAAATTTATAGTTTAGATTTAGCCATTTTTTCATCTTAAACTCACTTTTCTCATATTTTTTCATCTTTAGCATGTGACTAAAATTCAAGAAAGTCTTCCTCATATCTACTCAATCTTATTATATTTTCATATAAACATATAAACAAATTCCTCATTTTATCATCCCATTTACCTTCTAGTCACAATTGAATTAGTTTATTCTACTAAAGAAATTCATGCGAACTAGTTTCCAAGCATGAATTTCCCTTGTTGTTTCTCCTTAACAAATTGAGATTGAATAAAAAAATTCCTCGAGAATAAAATAAGTGAATATTTATTTCATAGGTCACTTCTTCTCAAACTCAATCTTTCTTCTTTAGATGAGTTTCTTCTCTTGAGGCTAATTCCTTTACTACCAATTGCAATCAGTCTATGACCGAAGACAACCAAATCAAAAAAGATTATAAACACAACTTTTGTAGAACATAAAAGAATATCTGACCCAATTGAGTTAAAGATAGTGCATATTGTAGCTAATTTTAAGAGTAGTGGTATGTTGTATGAATAAAGCTAATAACTTTCAAAGTAGTAATTTAAGTAACAATCCATAAATGAGGCTCTAGAATCTTGTGGGCCAGTAGAAGACAAATAATTCACTCAATGAAAATTGCAAGAGAGAAATATGAATCTTAAATCAGCTTGGACTTTGTACTCATCCAACCTGGAGCAAACATATAAAGTCAGGATGCAATTGAGAGCCCTGATAGATCATGCTCTATCCTTGTACAATTAATCAAATGGAGCAATGTTTCTTTGGTCTCCCCACGATGAAAAAGTTGGATGCTATTGTTAAAGAGCTGCTAATTTTCTTGAATATTTGGTAGGTTTAAGTGAGCTTGTAATAAACAAGGTTTGTATACTCATAAATATTCATAATACATGGAATATGGTAATATCCATAATAGGAAAATTAATATTTACATATAGTAATATTTATATATAAGAACGTTGAATGTGCAAGTCATATCATTGGTTCCAAATGAGTGTTGAAAATCAATTGCAAGTTGAATTTATGATCTTTGTAATTACTTGTGAGAGAATTATTGTTCTCTTAGAATTCCTTATTCTTCATCAAACAATTATAATTTAACAATTTTAATTGTAGGAGATTACTAATTCCTATGGTTTGTAGCAAATATGGATGAGTGTTAGGATCTAAAGATATTGAGGTTGTCTTGGCTTTTGAAATGGATATTTTTTAGGATGGAAATAAATATAAAAGAAGAAATTCAAGTGGGTACATTTGGTCAGATCCATTGGAAGGGTGTGTAAATGACATAGTTTTAGAAACAATTCCAAAATTCCATTTGTTTCCCATATTTGATATTTTTGTGGGTATGTGGAGAGAACATGTGAAAATGATACTATAGGGTACAACTCGTTAACAATGGACCAAGAGTGGAAATGATAATAACCTATATTTATATATTACTTTTAACACCCAATTTACATCACGATAAACATATACATATCCCATTAAGTATGACCTAAAGATGATTTAAATAATCTCAACTTTATCTTAAGTACATGGAACAATAATTTTTGAGGTGTAAAGTTTTATTAGAGGCATTGTTTATTTGTTTGTTTGTTAGTTTTGGTTGGAAAAGGGTTTTCTCTTTGTTTTATGTGACTCTCAATTTATGATTTGTAGCATGTTGAGAAATGGGAAAGAATAATGTGTGAAATTTATTATGTATAAATTGTGTTGAATGAAATGATATAGAGTTTAACCAAGGTACAATATACTTTTGTAAAGGCAAAGGAACATCTTAAAAATATATGTAAGGATCACCATATATAAAGTTTGAACACAAGTAACATATGTTTTTTTCTTTTTCATATATGATCTTTTTCATACCTTATTAAGTTCTATTTATCTATTGTCCTACTTGATTGATACCTTCTCATGACCGGGAAGACTTTAAATATGAATTAATATGTTCATAAAATAAATCAGATTCAAAGTTTATAGATATAAAAGATAAAAAAAAATGTTAATGCCTTCGTTTAATTGTTACCTGACCCTGGTGTGGGTAGGTTATAGGAAATGGGATTAAAAAAAGGACAGGGAGACAATGTAGAGCATGCCTTGGATATGATTCATTTGTTATTGGAGATCCTTCAGGCACCTGCACCATCAACTTTGAAAATGTTTCTAGTAGGGAACCCTGTGATTTTTAATGTTGGGATTCTTTCACCTAATGGGTGTTTTTGGAAAACAAGGGTTTTCAGAATGCTAGACAAGACAATGGTGGACAGGTAAACAAATATTTTATAATTGCAATGTCCATTCCATGATACCACGTCTTTATTGTTTGATTGTATTTTGAACGTTTCCTTTGATTTTGTTTTGTTTTTAAACCATGAAATTTAAAATACTTGGTATCATGTCCATTTAAACATCCAAAGCTTGAAGATGAGATTAGTATCACATGATATTAATTGAAATACTTTTAGCTATTTTGTGTTAAGAAAATTTTACTTTCATGTTGTTATTTGAGCAGAGGTTGTCTATATACTTGACAAAGTTTATGTTTTAGATAATGAAATGTGTTGTGATTAAACCAAAAAGGATTAGACATCCCTCAGATTATTTGTTTTCAAAATTTATCTATAGTATGATTTTTAGCATGTAACTTAGTTGGATTGATTGTGCGTAATCTTTATCTAAAGGTTGAATAGTAAGTTACTAAGTTCTTATTTTCTATAGTGAAGTTTTAATTTCTTTATATATACAGGTCATCTAACCACATAATGTCCACTATCTGGCCCAACTGAAGAAGACTCGTTCAAGTTTCTCTCTTTTGTGGGGAATGATGACATTGACATTGCTGACATTGAGGTCTATGTAAATATTTTATAGTTTAATTTAGTTTATATTCCAACATTCATCATATTTCATGTCTTATATTCTCCATTTTATCTTCTTTCTTTTTTAGGAGAGGAACTCAATATTGATGGTAAGAAGCAAGAATTGAAGAAAGAAGAGTACAATAACACAGGAGCAACAAATGCAAAAAGAGAAAGAAGAGAACTAGTCTAGTGATACCCTTATAGCCAATATCTCGCATAAGACTCACACATAGAGATTGATGGTCAAGTATTCAAAATTGGTGAATTCACTTGCAATTCCTTGGAAACACAGTGATAATGTTTTCAAGTAATGGAACACTATTTCATTTTTAAATTGTAGTCTAGCCAATATTAAGTTGGATACTCATATTGTAATACTTGACATTTTATATAATATAATTTATGGTTGAAATTATTTATAGTTGCATGTGGTATTATTTAGTACTGTAATCAACATATGTAACTTTGCATTTTCATACTAGATGAATATCCACATTGTATGACATTTTTTTTAGTATAAAAATCATACTAATTAATTTGTGTTGATTAATAATGAACATATAAACTAAATCTGAAACTACTAAATTAGTAGTTGATATTTGATTAATGATGAACACAAATAAAATGAATACACGACTAAATTAGGCATTTATAATGATTATTAATGAAAGTAAATGAAATGAATATAAGCTACTAAATTAGTCGTTTATATAGTGAATATGAAACTACCAAAAAAATATAAATGACTATTGCAAATGATAAATTTGTGATTGCAAATGATGACTGCATTTTTCATTAATACAACTATTAGTAGCTAATTTACAGTATCTTATAACATGACCAAAATTTGGTCATTAATTGACTTCAAATGGTGACTAAAATTTCAATATATATTACTATTAGTAGCTAATTTAGAGTATCTTATAACATGACCAACATTTTGGTCATATTTCTTTCGTCGTTAATTGGTTTTCTCGGATGATCATATAGTAATATATTTTGTTATATAGTTTTTCATTAATTATGGCAATTAATGACAAAATTTATAACTAAATATACTACTAGACAATACAATTTAAACAACTAATTAATGACTAAGCTAAAAATGGATAAAATTTGGTCACATTATAAAATACTATAAATTACCTACTGTTGGTCATCGATTGAAAAATGGTCATTTATATGCAGATTTAGTCATTTTTTTAGTAACTAATTAGCCATTTTCTACTAGCGAATCACCAGGTTCAAGTCAAAGAAGAAGATACATGGAAGACCACCTTCAAAACCAGGAAAGGTTTGTATGAGTGGTTAGTTATGCCATTTGTCCTATGTAATGCACCCGCTACATTTATGAGATTAATGAATGATGTATTGCGCCCTTCTATAGATTCATTTGTTAATGTCTATTTGGATTATATACTAGCATATAGTGCTACCTAGGAGGATCATATTTTATATTTGACGTAGGTGTTGGAAACATTGAAGAAACACCAGCTGCTAACAAATCTCAAGAAGTGTGAGTTTGTACAGTAGCCCTTAGTGTATTTTGGATATGTGATTGGTGGAGGATAATTGAAGATAGATCCTTCCAAGATGGAGACCATCATGAAATGGTTAGTGCCTACTAATGTTATTGAGGTTAGGAGTTTCATTGGGGAAACCTAGTACCTAAGGAAATTCATAGCCTCATTTTCAGTGGTAGAACCACCACTCCACACCATAACAACAAGTGGAAAGAGTTTACAATGGGGAAAATGCTAGCAAAAGGATTTCGATGAGTTAAAGAAGAAGATTAGTGAAACACCGGTTCTAGCATTACGAAACTTGTAATGACCCTTTAAAATGGAGACATATGCGAGTGGGTATGTTATGGGAGTTGTCTTAATAAAGGAGGGAGGCCTATTTGCTACAATTCTGAAGTATTTCATGGGGTAGTTCTTAACTACCCTACCTACGATAAGGAGCTTTATTCCATGGTGCAAGATATGAAGAAGTGGAAGCACTATCTGATCAGAAATGAGACAATAATCCACATGGATCACCAGCCATTATAGTACCTATAGGCCCAAAATAAGCTACAACAAATTAGGCATTACAAGTGGATGGGATTTTTATTGCAGTTTCATTTGGTGAACAATTATAAGAAGTGAAGCACAAACAAGTTGGTCGATATGCTTTTAAGGTCACCCACACCAAATATTAGAGCTCTGTGAACTCTTATGCACATGGATCAATTCAAGCATGATGCATACATAAATTCATATTTAGAATATGAGGACTTTAAGGAGGTGTATCAATAGTTGCAGAGTCAGAGTCATGTGCACGATGGCAACAAAACCATTGACTACCATCTCAAGGATGGGTTAGTCTATGGGTTGGATAAGCTATGTGTTCCTAAAGGTGAGCATTTGCAGCTGATTAGAAAGGCACGCACCTCAAAGATTTCAAGGCACTTTAGTGTAGGGAAAACATTGGATATCTTGCAGAGGTATGTGTATTGGACCAAGATGAAAGAGCAGGTAGATAGGTTCATAAGAGGATGCATGATTTGAACTACCAACATGCCTAGAACTGGAAATAGGGTCTCTATCATCCCTTACCTATACCTACTCGTCCTTGGGAAAGCATTTCCATGGACTTTGTGGGAGGTTTCCCAAGGACCAGGAAGGGACATGACTACTTGTTTGTGGTAGTTGATAGGTTCAGTAACATGTGTAATCGAGTGCCCTGTAAAAATACCATCAGTAGACAAGAAACAACAAATCTGTTCATTTGACAAGTCTAGGTACACTTTGGGATACCAATGAGCATCGTTGCAGATAAGGATACATGATTTCTCAGTGCATTCTAAACACCATTGTGGGAGAATGTGGAAACAAAGTTGAATAGATCTACAACATTCCATCCACAGAAAAATGGGCAGACAAAAGTAGTCAACAAGACTTTGGTGCAACTTTTGAAGGGTTACAACCAAAAGCATCCGAAGGCTTGGGATGAGAATATGGTATATATGAAACATTCTTATAACATAACGATCCACACTTCTACATGAAAGTCCCCATTTGAAACTTGTTTTGTATATTTTCCACCTTCACCTTTGGATATTGCATATGGGTAGCAAGGAGGAGTCAAGGAAGATCTTACAGAAGATGCTTTGAGCGCTGAAAATTTTATAGAGAAGATCAGGCAGGTCCATCTATAGGTACAAGAAACACTGTAGAAGTTACAAATGAGGTATAAGGCCATACATGATCAACACGAAATAAATAAATCATTCAAGGTGGGAGACAAAGTATGACTATAGTTGAACAAGGAAGGTTGTAGGGGCCTCATAAGAAAATTAAGGCTATGAGGTATGGCCCCTTTAAGATATTGGAAAAGGTGGATGATAAGTCCTATCAACATAGTTTACCACCATATATGTCCATTTACTCAGTAGTAAATTAAGAGAATTTTAAACTATATGAGCCTTCCATGCTAGATCAGGAAGAGGAGCATGTCCTACCTTATGTGGAGGATTTGGCACCATATGCTCATGTAAAGTTGAAAAAAGATACAATTTTTCAGAAGAGGTCCAAAACTACAAGGGTAGAATGACCTTTGGAAAATTAGGTTGAAGGGACAATTTCTAGGCAAAGGTAAATGGTACACCAAAGAGAAGGTGGAGGAAAAATTTCCTCGCCTCATCAAGTCAAATATTCTAGAGACCAAAATCCTTCCAAAATGGGAAGGTGTGATCTGCATTAGATCATTATATTGTTTTTCATCCATCTCAATGTACTTGGAGTGGAAAAAGTGGAGGAATCAGCTCATGAGACCATTTTTACTAATGGGACCCAGTTTGGTGAAACAGGGTCTAAAACATTCTTAGAGAGTTTTAAGGCATAAAATGATGCATTTTGGGGTTAAAAATTTACCAAATAAGCATAAAATTTTTTCATGCTATTATACACACAAAATTATTTCCAACAGCACAAGAATCACATCAATCAGAGCCTATATGCAAAAGTTGTGCCACTCGCAAGTTTACGTTCTTTTTTTCACATCTATAGTTTAGGAGGATGTCATGTCAACCCCCATTATTCATGGAAAAGGTATAACCACATGTTTTTGATGTAAAAGACTCTAGAAGAGTCTATTTTGTAACTCTAGTTAAGAGTTGATCTAGTCAAACTTAACCACTACTAGGTTATCAGGCCATGTTATAACTGGGCCACTGGGAGGAAGGAACATTCCATTCTTTCGAGATCATTTTGTTCCATAGTTGAGAAAAGATAGCTAGGAGAGATAGGACATAGAGCACACAGCGAGGATCTGTTTATTGTAGCAGCCTAGGGGCCATAGACATTACTTCTTTGTATCTGCATCCATATTTCCAAATAGAGAAAGAGAGTGAAGCAACCTTACCTTCTAGTTGGGTTTTCTCCCGAAAGGGTTTACCAGAGAGAATATCTTGTGTATTATGTGTGTGTGATATTATTTTGTTGTTCTCTACTTTTCTGCATAATTTACTTTTACATTCATGCACTAATTACAGTAAGATATACAAATCTAGAAATTAAATAAAATTGTAATAGTGTAGAATCTCAAATTTTTAATATAATATTATCAGATCTGTTGTGATGAACAGTCCAGTGGAATATCCATGATAGCTTACGGATCATCTACTCTCAGTTTGCAATATGATTTTTATTTTTATTTTTACACAAAGGTCCATTCTACTATTTTCTGTGTGCATTCTTAACACCAACAACTTTTGCATTCTTAGAATTTTAAAATGTTTTCTACCCCTTTTTGTTTGGCCGACTTCTACCACTTTCCCCTTTTTCTACATTTGCTAGTAGCAGATTCATACTTTTTGAATAACTTCATCCATCGACCTCATATTATCAAATTCTAACCTTTCGTTCATGAAAGTTGGTAAACTATTGATAAAACATTGCACCTTATATTTCTCTTCACAAGTATAGGGAACATATTTTAGTAGAGATGTAAACTTAGTTAAAAATTCATCCGTGGACTGTTGTCATAATTTCAAGTCATGGAACTCTTTTTATTTTTCATCATAAAGCCAATCTGTTAAATAATTATCCTTGAAATGTTTTTGAAAATTTCCCTAAGTCACTTCTTGTTCGCCAATTCCTCGAATAATTTTAATTTCTTCCCACCATATGGTGGCTTTACCTTGTAGCTGATAAATTATCAACCTGGCCTTTAAATTGTCATCGTATTCATAAATTTAAAAGTATTTATTCATGTTGATTATCCAAGATTCAATAGCTTCTTCCACTTCTCCATCAAACATTGCAAATATGATTTTTTTTTCCTCTTGGTCCCTTTTCCACCAGAAGCATTTTCATATTATTCTTCATTGTCAATTTGACCTCCCTCAAATTTTGGATTTCCCTCACTCTATCGATCACTTTAGCTTTATCTCCATCATTAGGACTAGGATTTGATTTTCTTTAATTTTGTCTATCTGAGAGACTTCTCATAATTCTCTCCTTTTCCATCCTCAACGTCTCATTATCATATATTAAATTAGTCATCTCGACTCGTAACTGTTAAATTGTTTCTAACAACATAACATTTGTATTAGGGGTTTCTTATCCCAATTGAACCCACATGTCTAAATTGGCTCCTACAAAGGTATAGGTCCATATTCTACCGATGGTCTCCTAGGTGGAGTGATTCCTGTTAAAATGTGAAGGTATTATGCATAAATTTAAAAATTATTTGCAGAAACTTGAAAGTTCTATATAGAAAACTGAATGTACTTGTAAAAAATTGAATGTAGTTTGCAGGAAACTGAATGAAATTGAATGTAGTTTGCAGAAAGTTGAATGTATTTTGCATAAAACTAAATGTACTTTGCAGAAAGTTGAATGTACTTTGTAGAAAATTGAATGTACTTTGTAGAAAACTAAATGTACTTTGTAGAGAATTGTATGTACTATGTTGTTATAATTACTTAGAATGCATATTTTTTCTTCACAACTTTTTAGGACAAAAATTGTAGAACATAAACTTAAGGATCATACAAAGACAACCAAACAAAAATATGATACATTGAGAGTTGGGTCCAATGAGAAGGGAAAAACCCACAAGGGGAAAACCCAAATGATTCTTCTTCTATTAGATTTCTTCAATTGTTCAGCAAAGTACAAAGAGAGGGAGAGAGAGAGAATTATAATGAATAAATTCACCAATGTTCGATCAACTTGCAGCTTAAGTGCTCTTTCTCTTTGCTGGAAAATCTCCTCCTTGATTAGATTTTGTCCTACACACTTGCTACAACTCTTCTCTTTCTGTTACTTTTCATTTTCTCTCACACTTCTCTTGCACACACATAATGCTAGCTTTCCTTCTTCATAATGAACATGTTACTCTCAACTCTCACTTTCTCTCACTCAAATAGATGAGAAAAGATACTTACAAAATGAATTCATTCCTTGAGCCAATAATACGATAATTGAATTCCATGAGGGAGGAGTTAGTTGAGGATAAGTGTAACGCATCTCAAAAATAGAGAGAGTGAGAGGTACGCTTGTCTTGAGGAGTTACAATTTGAATTAGGGAGAGAGAGAGAGTATTTGGTGAGCGTTACAAATAGAATTGAATGAGGGAGTTATGATTGCATTTAATGAGGAGTTACACTTTTGTCATACATTGAATTAGTGAGGGAGAGTTACATTCTCTTAAGAGTGGAGTTACTATTTTATTCCAAGAGAGAGGTTCGTTTTGCCAAGTAAGAGATTCTCAATTTCATTTACTTATTTCATGAGAGAATTTGATTTTATTAATCTATTAAAGGTGAATGACCTTAGACTATAATAATAATAATAATAATAATAAGCCCACGAGGTTTTGGATTGACGGTGAATGGGTGCGTTGTTAAGGCACTCCTTGTGATAGGTCACTGGTTCAAATCCCCCATGGGTACTTAGGTTAGTCTTAACGTTAAAAAAAAAATAATAATAATAATAATAAAAGTATAAATTATTGACTTGTCTAATCATCATTAATTTTATTTTAAAGTGGATTCCAAATGTCAAATTCATCCTTGATAATTTAGACACGAATTTCTATTTTTGGAAAGTCACTTCCAAATTGAGATGTGACTTATTATTTTTGAAATTCCCTATTAGAATTATTAGAAATGAAATTTTATTATAGGTGTTTCAAACCAAACTGAAATATATGATTTATTTTAGGAAAAATTCATCCCTTAGCTGTCAAATTTTAACAACTCCAGCAACTCTCATATTGTTGCTTATGTTATCTCTGTGCATCATTAATACTTTTGTTATTTAACAATTTCCCAAGCAGCCCACAGTGTTGCAACCATGATGCTCTGATACCAATTGTAACATGCACAAAGATATTACACATAAAAAAAATCACTTTCATGAATTTCAAATTTTCATTCATTTTTTTTAATCCATTAATAGAGAAACAAACAATTGCCTTAATATTAAACTACTTGATACTAGTAGTGGAATCTGGCTCATCCTACTTCTTCCTTATGATTATAACTTGTTATATGTTTGTCATGGGTTATTCCTTGTGTTCATACTCCTTATCCACAATACTTAATATTTTTATTAATATATTACCCAAGGAGTTAGTGTACAAGTAATCTATTTGATTTTTTGAGGGCAGTATGGACATATGTCTATAAGCGTTGAAGTTTCTTGACCCCCTGATGGTACACAAGTATTTATTTTGCCATTGGTCGTGTAGACACCTTTCGTTGAGCTTGTCGTTGATCTTCCCATGGTCTAATCCAACGAATCAACATATGATGGTGCAATTAAGGGTAACCAACCCACCCTAGCCCTCATTTCTTGACCACAATTTTGCAGTTTCCCCATAAGCATTCTGGGTCTGGAACTAACCATAGTGGAGCTTGGGTGCGAGCTCCATTTGTTTTCTTCACATATATAGGTATTTAGTTTTTCCCTTTACCAGTTTAATTGGGTTATATTTCTCTACCAGATCTCTCCACAGACTTGAGAAAATTTCCATGTTTTCTTATAGGTTAGAATAGGATATTCTAATTTTACCTCATGGCCACTTATGAGGGAAGGTCTAGTAACCATTCGCATAGGTAAGCATGGAATTTGTGTTAGTTTTCTCCTTAAATTATTAAAAGATTTATTGCACTCCCTACTAACATAGTTTTCCTAATTTATAGTGAGTCGACGACGAACAAACTTTGGTTATTTAACAAGTATGCGACCCTTGTTGTCTATACCTCTTTTGCATTTCCTCGAATTCACATGGATATGGCTGATTGTGTTCTCTAGCTAATGGCAAGTTGGGTCTCTTCATGTCTTTGCATCATTAAAAGTTTCTTAATTGATGGTTTATGTTTGGACTTACATAACTCTCGCTTTCCAGGTCTAGTTACTTTCTTTCCCTCTATCGTGCGAGAGTTCTCCAAGAATTTACTTTGTCTGGGCTCATGCCTTTAGGCTTTTAAAGAATGTGTTTCAAGGGTATTTGTTAGCATTGTGGGAACCCTATATAATCCTTATGAATTTTGATGGTCACATGCATTATTGATGTAAATTTTGTTATTTTCCTTAAAGCAAGGGCTTGCACTGAGTTGGTTGTAATTACATTAAGGAATTTTTTTGTACAATACTTCTTTAAAATATCATAGTTTTCTCAGTTAACTTCTTATAGTTTTAAAAATACAAAATCCCTCATTGTTTATTGTTGCCTATTCCTACAAACAATCGTTTGTTCTGCTACAATAGCTTTTCCCTTTCATGCTTATCGAAATACAATAAATTAGTATCTTTCACTTACTGCTTGCATGTTCAGGAGTTTAATTTTTCTTACAACTTAGATCTTGGGCTCACATGCATGGTTCCTCTATTTATTTTATATAATAGTTATTTATGGAATGATGCTGATAATTATTTATAGTTATTAATGTGACAATAATCTAGCATTATAGTTCTTGCATTGTGTAGTTTTAGCATGTCATTTAATCTCATTGTAACTAGCTTGTCCTTATACGAGTCCTTATATGCATACATGAGCTTTGGAATTTACAACTGCATTTCTTTTCACTATAAACTTATTTATGGACATAGTTTCTTTAAGGAATTATTTATTTCTTATTCAATTATAATAATAAGATTATAGACTTTTTTCACTATAAACTTCATACACTCCTGTAGTTGCAATTTTAGGAACATATTTTCATTCAGAAAACTAAACAAAATTATATAGAGATCCTTACAACACAACCATAATCTGTTCTTTACAAACTCATGTCATGCATCACTACAATGACAATATATATTATCATAGTTACGAAAAATCTCTACTTTCAACAACATTAATAATCCTTAAAAGATTTTGTTACCCTACATCATTGACAAAGATTTTATAAATTCTAAAAAGAAATAGATGCATTTATATGTATCAATCACAACTGCCTCGGAACTCAGCCAGGAAAATACCACCCCTCCCTACCGATGAGACTAGTAATTATGTCCATTTTCGCCCTCGGGCTTCTCAATTTCTAGAAGAGTCAATTCGATAGTGACTTATTAGGGTCAGTTCACAAGCATAAAGACCAATTCCAACCTAAAACCTACATATTCCCATCTCTCTTGGAGGGAGTTTTCCACTAGCTCAAGTCCAACATAAGAAATACTCCTGAGACAACATCTTGCCTCACCTTTCCAGTGTCTTGTTTAGGTTCCTTTTTCTCTCTCAAGGTATTTAGGTTCCTTTTTCTCTCTCAAGGTGTCTACAACTTTTTCCTTAGTTTATGTAATGCCTTGATTTCGAGCTCAGATGTTTTTATCTCTAGGGAATGAGAGAAGATAAGTGTCTCTAATTGTTAAATTAATAACTTTAAAACATTAAACTTTCACTAGGATTTTTACTAAGCATGTGTAATAAAAGTAAATGATGATAAATTAACAAATATCTACAACACCATGGGTGTTACATGTTGCCACAACATCCTTTTCATAAAAAAATTCTTAATCAAAATTTTCTTAATAAAAAATATTATTTTACTATTTAAAAATTAGAAAAGCAATGAATAAAAAGATATGGATAAATTCAATATAATTAGGAAAAATATATAAATTCAATATAAAATTATAGAAATTAAGAATACCATAAATATCAATAACATTTTAAGAGAAAAAATAATAATGAAATTTTAAAAATAATAAATTTTGTAAGATATTAAATAAAATAGAATGAAGGGATGGCTTTATGAAATCAATAATATAAATATGTATATGGAATTATTTTATTATTTAATATAAAATTATTAATATATATTATAAATTTAAGTAATTAAAAAATATATCTTAATATATTTTATTATGGCATATATAATATAATAGATATCAATATAAATAAAAAAATACATTATAAATATGCTCATTATAAATTGATAACATAGTTTTTCTTATATATAATAAGAAAATAACATAAAATGGAAAAATAATTAGATTCGAAAAGATTCAAACCTTAATGTAAATAAAGTATTATATAAAATAAAGGGAAAATAAAAGATAAAGGAGAAGATATAAAAATAATTGTAAATTTAATATAAATAATTTTTAACCTGGCACCCCAGATTTTAAGAGCACTTAAACACGCCAGCGTGTCAAACCGCCAAGATTCTCATTTTGACCTGGTTTTTGGTTTTACATAGTGCAACGACATTGGAATTTGAGGTATATCTGGATTAGTGGATGTAACCAAGAAGGATGAGTGACCTAAACAATGGTGCCATAACAACAGAGTCATTGCAGATAGCGGTGGGTGTGTATATACATCAACATTACAATTTAAATATATAATTGATAACGAAAATTTAAGTACAGTGATTACGCAGCCCAACAAAACCTACTGCAAAAATCTGGCAGAACTTAGAGAACTTGAGTTTTGGCTGCACCTTCCTGCAAACAAAACCAATGAAATCTCTTGAATGTCAGTCTGGTCACCTGATTGCATCGAAATTTAATTGAGGAAAAAAGCAAATTGCATTCAAATTTTAATTGAAAAAACTAGACAATGAAGCAATCTTGTAGAATGAGGAGGAGAAATGCCTAATCTAGAATGCAATTTTTATTTAGATTGTATATTGCAAAATATTTCAAGACTTTAATGAAATTTTATCTGAAATGTAAATTGAAATCGCAAATTTTAAAATATTTCAGCTTTAGATTTCTAAATATTTAGATTATAGATTCTAAAATATTTCAAAATACTAATGAAATTTTATTTAGATAGTAAACTCCAAATATTTCAAAAATCTCAAAATTCTGAGAAGCTTTATCTAAATGGTATATTTTGAGTTCAAAGGTTAGTTAGTAAAAATATTAAGGACGGGTCAATTCTCTTCAACCCTATAAGAGTTAAATGACATGAAATTCTCTTCAACCCCATAAGAGTTAAATGACATGAAATGGTTCCTGGAAGTAAATCTACCCAAATATTTTGGGTGAAATAGTTCCTTGCAGTGAATCTGCCCAAATATTTCCTCTTGAAAAAAATATAAAATTCTAAATATTTCAAAAGTGACTAAACTAATAACGTAAAGGGTGGCAGTCTAAACCTTACATAGCCATGATTGCTCCGATCTAAACCATGCATACCCACGATTGCTCTGCACTTTGACTATGGGGTATGAATATTAATACAAAATTTATCCCGCCAATGGAATGATTCGCCACGTCTTGATCGTTTACAGACACGACCAAAATTATCTAGTAATAATACTCATATCCGATAGCCAAAGGCACGGGACAAACTACTTTTAGGTGATTCAGTAGCTGAAGCCATAGCGAAGGCTTTGGCCTTTCTTCAGCAGCAGAAGGAAGCTTCAAGTAGCAGTTCAGTCATTGTTGTGAATCCTTGCCCGTGGACGCAGTGAATCTTGAGATTTATTGGGCCAGCGCATAATGAGATTCTACAAAGGAGCTAGTCGTAAGTGGCAACCAAAAAACCAGAACAACGATCAAAGGAGGGAGCTCTCGAAGGTGCATTAATGGAAAAGCTTATTATTTCAATAATTAATAATAATAATAATAATATAATGGATTTAAAAGGGAGTTGTAGAAAGTGGTATTAATGGAAAAGTTTATCATTTTAATAATATAATAATTAATGGATTATGAGGTGGTTGTTTTAGTGGGATATTATTCTCTCCCCTTGGTTTTAAATTTTAGGTGGCTATTCTCCGGTTTATCATATAGTGAGGCTAGATGAATTTGGCTTAGTTTATGCTCTCCATAAGTCTATGTCTTACACTAAATTATGAGTTTCTGATATATGTGCCTTATGAGTTTGTCATATATGTGGCTTGCCGGATGTGGCATATATCAGTGGAGGTTGCTAATTATTTTTCCTTTTAAAAACAAACCATAAAGTTGGTATTTCTATTTTGGTTGAAACACTTCTAATAATAATAATAATAATAATAGGTAGTCTATAGGTAATTCTATTTTGGTTGAAACACCTCTCATTATAATAATAATAATATATATTTCTATTTTGGAATAAGGTTTTTAAAAATTTAATTTAATTATTAGTAATTATTAAGAGGATGATAAGAATTTAATCCGATAGAATATTTTAAAATAATTTTAAAGGTTGATATTTATTTTCAATGTAGTTATTCTCTTTTTTCCATTTCAATTAAATTCATTAATTAAAAAAATATCATATGATGAAGTGCCATGTGAAATATACTCTGTTTTTTTGGGCATGTGTTATTAATAAGCCATGGTATTTTCTCATAGCATTCTAACAAAGCCTATTACAAATTAAGAATAGGGATCTTTGAGTGATTTTTTGTAGGGAGAATGACATAGCATTCCCCTTTGGGAGGAAAATGACCTTGTGATTTTAGTCTCAATAGCTTATGAGGTCATCAATATAGGATTAGGATTTTAAAGAATAGGGATTTGATCTTAAACTTTTGTTATCTGTATATATTGGTCTAAGTGAATATGGAATTTTTGCGTTTCTTGAAAGATATTTACTTATTGAAGCTTTGATTTTGTGTTTCCTAGAGTTGATGTAAAATATCAGCAGTGTTGCAAATTGTTATACTTTATGTAGTTTCATGTCAAACCAAAACTTGAGATTCACTTGTTCATCAATGATCAACATTGATTGAGAAAAACCTAATGATTTTTTCATTAGGTTTTTTATATGTTTTTTTTTTCATTTGTATATTCCTATCATATAAGAAGCTCCATCATTATTTGAAATTGCTAGTATCTAAATACTCATGCTTTATCAAGTAATCTTGAGTCTTAAATTTATTTTGTGTAGATAATAGAGTGAATTTGTGATACTTGTAGAGTGTTACCTATGTTTATTGTTTAATGTTGATCTGGGTGGATATTGGTAGCCACCTAATCTAATAATCACCCTATGAGTGACCTCTGTTAAAGATTTATTAAATGAAGGTATTACAGACGCATATGTTGGTGTGTGTGTCTATGTTATTTAAGCAACGAATCGATCAGATTTCAAATACACAGACACTTGAAATGGAAAACAACAGAGAAACATAGTAAGCAAATACAAGAACACAAGAATTTAATAAGGAGTTCACCCTATCTTTGAGGGCTACATCTCTGGTCCAGCTTTCAGTGCTGGCCTTCTTTTATTATGTCTTGAAGTAGAGAATTACAATGGAGGAGCTCAATATGAGTCTCCTAAAACAGATTGGCTTGGCAGGGTGGTTCCTGGATTCCCCTAGCCACTGGAGTACACAGACTCTTTCCCTTGCCAACTCTTTGACGTCTCTAGTCTGACAGATCCTCTCAGGGATGGCTTGAATCTCTCAAGCTCTCAGGTGCTCGACGTTGCTTTCGATTAGCTCGGTCCTCTGTCTTCTTTCTGATTTTTGCTTTACTGGTTCTTCTCTTTTCTGGTCTTTGTCTCCCTTTCTAGGTGTGTGTTTTCCATTCTATGTTCATGGCTTAAAACCATTTGAACTCATGGTGGTTCATTTCCTCTTCCACCTTCGTCGATTCGTTTCTACTAAATCGCAGCTTATTCCTTCGTCAATTTCATCTTCTCCATCAAGTGCAATCTTGGCCGTTATATCTAGAGCCCACGGATCAGGCGTTGAGTGGAATTGCTCATTTTCCTTCAAAACTACTTACCACCCATGCAGGGAAAATTTTAAGAACCCCCCCTAAATTTATAAGTATAATAAACGGGCGAATCTCCATGGTATATAGGAAAAATAGAAGGCGATTTTATCAATAATATAATATGTATATATAATTTTTTGGCGAATCCCTCACCAGGCATGGCAAATATTTTACTCGATTATAAAATCTTGTAAGATCTTGGTATTACCATGGGTTATCATAAACCTGGAGCGTAAAAATTACTATTAGTAACTTATAAAAAATAGTGAAATTAATAGTTGATTTTTATTTTATTTTTTATTTTAACAAAGCTAAAATGTTTAACATACATTAAATTACAACATCCATATATTTTTTCACTCTATACTAGTTTGCATATCATGATATTTGATACCTCTAGATCCAGAGTAAAGATGGATCTATGCTCGTTTAATTCCCCCATTTAAATAAGCTACATTCCAGGTGAATACCATGGGTCAATACCATGTGCCATTTTGGTGAATACCATGGGTCAATACCATGTGCCATTTTTATTTCTATTAATACTAATATTAGGGTTAACAATGTTTTTTTGCATGGTATTAATAACAATCTAGTCCATGGTATTTGTCCCATAGTATTTTTCCCATAGGTTTCACCTAAATATAATGCATTTTTTTGAGTGTTCATAAATATAAGGTGACTTATGGAGTAAATATAAAAAAATGTTTTATTTGTTTACCATACCTCTCGTTTATTTATATTTTTATTATTTTACCATACCTTTTTTACAAATATGGTATTTGGCCCATAGGATTCACTTAAATAAAACCTCTTTCTTGAGCCTTCATAAATAGAACGAGGGTTATGGACTAAATATAAAAAGAGGTTTTATTTATTTACCATATGTCTAGTTTATTTATATTTTAATTTATTTACCATACCTTTTGAGTAAGTATAAAAAGACGTTTTATTTATTTACCATACCACCACTTACATTTTTATTTGTTTACACCCTTGCATGTATATTTGCATGTATATAAGGTGACTTATGAAGTAAATATAAAAAATATTTTATTTATTTACCATACTTATCATTTATTTATATTTTTATTAATTTACCATACCTCTTTTATAAATATGGTATTTGGCCCATAGGATTCACTTAAATAAAACATATTCTTGAAAATGGGCGAATGGATTCACTTAGATAAAACCTATTCTTGAAAATGGGCGAATCGAAGGTTGTAACTCCTAATTTCAAGGGCTAAATTTACCTATTTTACCCTATCCCTTAAAATAAGGTGGGTTATTTGAGGTGATTTGTAAAAATGTACTATGATACAAAATATTCGCCCACTAAAAATTTAAAACCCCTTAATTTCGCCAAAGGGCGAACATTCACCCCTAAAATTTTCTATGCACCCATGGACGCCCCCGATCAATACTGTCGGGTTTTGGAGTGGGTCCCGCCTTTAGCGCTTAGCCTTTATCCCATGGTTTTCCCAGCTCTCATGTGACTGAGCACTCGGGGCTTCTCGAATTTGAGGTTTTTTGCCTAGCGATGCTCATCAAAAACTGTCTTTATTTCCCAATCCGAGCCTCCCAAGGGCTAAGTTTGCCTCCTACGTAGTCTCCATGGGCCTCGGTCAGCGAGCTTTGACTAAGGTCCTCGTCGTTCCATGTTGGCTACCATTGCCACTAGTCTAGAGGTGTTCTTGATTGTTGTTTTAAATCCTTTGAGGTCTTTCCCATTCTGGTACAACCATGGCTTTGTTAATCATTCTTTATGGATCCAATTTGGATCACGACCTTCCCACTGAAAATATTTTGGACACCAAAAGTTTGTTTTTTTTTCAGACATTGACTAAGTGAGGGTACTGCTATCTCACTTGCCCAATCTAAATCCACTTTTCACTACTTAGCTTTGAGTCCAATTCTGAGGTACTCAACATCTCCTTTGCGCGTCATCCTCACCTTCCTGTCCAAGAATGTGTCTTCCCACAATTCATTCAGATATTCAGGTAGCAAGTCATCAATAGAAGCCAATTGACTTTGCTCTTCAGGATCCTCAAACATTAAAGGTTCAAACAATCTCAAGCAATCTACATTTACGAATGATTAGATGTGCATGTAAGCTGGTAGATCAAGGCGAAAAGAATTTTCACCAATATTCTAAAGTATTTTGAAGGGTCCATCCTGATATGCTTTAGCTTTTTACCTTCACCTTGCATCTTGTCCTTACTGATATACAACCAGACCTAGTCTCGAACTTGAAAACTATGCTCCATCAGATGCTTGTCATGCCTAGCCTTGTATTTGGCTTGGCTCTTCTCCAGCTGTTCCTGTACTACCTAGTGGATGTCATGGATCTGTTCAATGAACCTAGTTGCGTTGTCCACATCACCATGTCCATCAACTGTGGTAACTTTACCAAAGACAAAATCCAAACGAGACCTTGGTATGAAACCAAACTAGGCTTCAAAAGGATATCTTTGTGTAGAAGAGTGTTTTTCTCTGTTGTAAGCATGATGCACATAATATAAATTTTCATCCCAAAGCTTAGGATGTTTGCTGCAATATCCCCTGAGTAATTGTATCACTGTTCTGTTAACTACTTTTGTCTAGCCATCGGTTTGTGGATAAAAAGTTGTGCTTTTCTTCAGTTGGCTATCCATCGTCTCCCATAGACTAGACCAAAAATTCCCCACAAATCAGGTGTCTCGATCGGATACAATAGAAGTGGACAACCCAAAATGAACCCATACATGTTCAAAGAATAGTTTTGTAGTTGGTTCAACTGTAATATATTTATTACAATGTATCAAAATAAACATTTTGTTGAACCTATCCACAACCACATACAAATAATAATGACCTCTCCTAGATTTAGGCAATCCTCCAACAAAACCCATGGAAATACTTTCCCAAGGGTGAGAAGGAACTGGTAATGGAGTGTACAAGCCTAGTTTTCTATTGTTGGGTTTTCTCTTAGCACACATAGTACACCCTCTTACATATCTAGAAACTGTCTCATTCATTTTCGGTTAATAACAAAATATTTTCAGCTGTGCAACTATTTTACTTACCCCAAAGTGACCTGATATCATAGAAGTATGTGCTTCTCTAACAATCTCTACTCTCTCAATTTGTGGAATGGAGATTTTCCCACAGTGATATAAGAGTTGGTCCTTTACATGATAATCCAATTCTTCTACCTTTTTTCCTCGACTCAAGGTTGCATATACATCTTTAAAATCTATATCTTGAGCATATTGTTCAATGTACCTTTCATGTAGTACATAATTATGCTTAAGTATAGTAGATGCCTTTATAATGGGTTTAGTTAACACGTTTGCAACTTTGTTATGTATTCCCTTTTTATATCTGATGACTAAATGGAACTGTTACAGAAAACCCATCCATCTGTAGTGTCTTGATTGCTGCAACATCGTCTGAGAGTGTAGATATTGAAGTGGTTGATGATCAGTATGTATTACTCTCTCCTTGCCCATTAAGTAATGTTTCCAGTTTTTCACACTCTGAACTAATGCATACAATTCTTTATCATATGTAGGATAGTTAACTACTACATGATTAAAAGTCTGAGAATGATAAAATATGGGTTTATCGTGCTTTGTCAACACTGCTCCCATGGCATAGTCACTGGCATCTATTTGGATCTCGAACGGTCTTTGTAGATCAGGTAGTTCTAGTACAGGTGTTGTACTAATATTTTTTTTCAAGGTATCGAAGGCTTTTTGATGTTTGCGTCCCCACTGAAACACCTTGTTCAATCCTGTCAAAGCATGTAAGGGAGCTGTAATTGAGGAAAAATTAGAAATGAACTTCCTCCATTATTGTGCTACTCCTAAGAAGCTTCTCACTTCTGTAGCAGACTTCGGTTTAGGCCAGTGTACTATGACTGCCACTTTAGAGGGATCTAATTTCTATTCACCACCCCCTACTATATGACCCAAATACTTTAGAGATGTTTTGCCAAATTCAGATTATGAGAGTCTAACATAAAGTTTTTCTCTTTTCAAAACATCTAATGTCTGTTTAACATGATTTAAGTGTTATTCCCACATTTTACTAAAATTCAGAATGTCATCCAGATACACAATAACAAAATCAGCAAGAAAAGGCCTGAGTACATCATTCATTAATCTCATGAAACTAGCAGGGGCATTGGTCAAGCCAAAAGGCATAACTAACCTCTCATGCAATCCCTGCTTTGTTTTGAAAGCAGTAATCCATGCATCTTGCTCTGCAACTCTAACCTGATGGTATCCATTGTGAAAATCTATCTTGGTGAAATAAACAACTTCCTTTAATTGATCTAAAAGATCATCTATGTGACAAAGGGGATAACGATTTTTTATTGTTATCCTATTCAGTGCTCTATAGTCAATGCACATTCTCCACAAGCCATCTTTATTTCTCATCAAAATGATTGGTGACCCACATGATGATGTGCTAGGCCTGATGAACCCCTTCTCAAGGAACTCTTGCACCTACTTCTAGATTTCAGCATTCTCTAAAGCAGACAACCTATCCATTCCAATGTTAGGCAATGGAACATCTTGCTACAAAATAATATCATGTACTATTTCCTTTTTGGGTGGCAGGTCTTTAGGTTCCTGAAACAGAACATCATACTGTGAAACAATCTTTTCCATATCAACTTGCTACCTAGCATTACAGCCCTCAAATACATTTGTTTTATCAGGTTTATTTTCCTTTACAGCCACTAGTAAGAATCGTTTACATGAATTTATCACTCTTTTCATCTACCTAGAATTTATGAGAATATAATTATTCTTGAGCTTGTGAGCTCTTACAAAGTATTTGATTCCATCTTTAACAAGTAGATATGTGTTCTCAACTCTATAGAAAATGGCTTTTCTATCATATAAGTAAGGACTTCCTAGAACAATTCCACATATATCCAAAGGAATTATGTCTAAATCAACCTCATATACAAATGTTGACCCAAAAGAAAACTTGATTTTGCACTATCTAGTCACTCATAGTTGTGCTTTATCATTCAACCATCCTAATGGGTATGGTTTCTTGTGAGGTGTAGTTGTTAATCCCAATTTCTTTACAATTGCTTTAGAAATCAAATTTACTTGTGAGCCACTATCAAACAAAGTATCAATCTTTTGATGTTTGGAAATAACACGAATATGGAAAATCTCACATCTTTTTCTCTCATGTTCTTCATCAATAATAGTTTGAGTAGAATTACTAGTAGATGCTTCAAATTCTTACCTTTTATACCTGTGGTTGCAATGATTATTTCATCTCTCGAGTCTGACCCCAAATCTTTCTAAATAGTTGTAGCAGTCTTCTTCTTCTTTCCCTCAGACTTCCTAGGTCTCATCTCTGGATGCATAATCCAACAGTGCTCATCATCATGCCCCTCCTTTTTAAAATCAGTGCATGAAGCTTTATTTTTCTGTGTAGTGTTAGCCTTCCTTGCTTTCCACTTCTGCTTTCTTTTCTCCCTGCTCTTGCTTGCAGTGGGTTGGGATGGTCCCCCAACTTCTGGATTTCCATTCTTTCATCTAGCTTCTAGATGAGTATCTTGTATAGATACCTCATCTATGCTAGTGGGATTAAACATGAGGATGGTATACCTCATGTAGTTGTGTAGACCACCAATGTACTTCAAAAGAGTCTCTGGTGAGTCTAATGAGATCCCTAGAATCAATGCTCTCTTTCTAAATTCTTGAGTGTACAATTGCACACTTTTCCCTTTCAACTACTGAAGAGTTTGCCAACTCATTATGGCTTGCTGCAAGTATGCCAATGGATAGAACTGCTTCTTGATTGCAGAAACAAAGTCACTCCAAACAGAGATAGTCTTCCCATGTCTTTTCATGTCAGCTTGGGTTCTGCCTTCCCACCAAACCAAGGCAGTGCCTCCTAGGCATAGGCCTGCCAGCTGAATTTTGCTCTTGTCTGAGTCAATGTTTTGCACTCTACAATACACATCAATTTGTCTAATCCAATTGTCCAATTTTTCTGCATTTAGCTCTCCATCATATATAGGCAAGTCAAATTTAACATCTAGCTTGATCAAAGATGCTTTCTTATTATGCACAAGGCTATTAGGAGGTGTGAGAAAGCTTTCCTATTTCCCTTTTCCTTTTGCGTGGTCATGGGAATGAGACTCATATTCTTGTTTATCTTGTTTAGAACCTAATGAATCTTCACCCTTATGCTTTCTAAAGTCCCTATACATTTCTTCTACCATATATTTTATAGCTAGGAAACTCTCTATGAATTGAGGGTCTGGCCCGATAGAACCTTCCTCTAACATTGTCTTCCGAGGATAAACTCTCCCAATTTAAAGATTAGTTTTGACCAACTCTCCTTCTCCTAATTTGAGCTTCGATCTAGTGAGCATTCAATAGCTAAACCAACACAAGCTTGTCTAAGCTTACAACCTAGAGCTCTAATACCACTTGATCTGATAATCACCCTATGAGTGACCTCAATTAAAGATTTATTAAATGAAGGTATTACAGACTCATATGTTGGTGTGTGTGTCTATGTTATTTAAGCAACGGATTGATCAGATTGCAAATACACAAACACTTGAAATGGAAAATAGAAAAGAAACACAGTAAGCAAACACAAGAACCTAAGAATTTAATAAGGAGTTCACCCTATCCTTTAGGACTACATCTCCGGTCCAACTTTCAGTGGTGGCCTTCTTTTATTGTGTCCTGAAGCAGACAATTACAATGAAGGAGCTCAATATGAGTCTCTTGAAACAAATTGGCTTGGCAGGGTGGTTCTTGGATTCCCCAAGCCACTAGAGTACACAGACTCTTTTCCTTGCCATCTCTTTGACCTCTCTGGTCTGACAGATCCTCTCAGGGATGGTTTGAATCTCTCAAGTTCTCGGGTGTTCGACGATGCCTTTCATCATCCTGGTCGTCTGTCTTCTTTTTGCTTTTTTGCTTTACTGGTTCTTCTCTTTTCTGGTTTCTGTCTTCCTCTCTGGTTGTGTCTTTTCCATTCTCTGTTCATGGCTTAAAACCATTCAAACTCATGGTAGTTAATTTCCTCTTCCACCTCCATCGATTCACCTGCTTGCAGTTGTGCTTGGAGTTCCCTGTTCTGGGCGTCCTCATCAAACTCACATGGATGGCCACTTGTCCTCATGCAAACTTTGCCATCTTGCCTCATCGGTTCATTTCTTTAGTTACGTTATGGAAAGATTCATTTGCCCCCGTGGAAGTCAAAGCGGACTTCAAATTATAATCATGGCTTATTCCCTCTTTAATTCCATCTTGTCCATCAGGCACGATCCGAGCCATTATATTTGGAGCCCCCATATCCGACGTCGTTTTCTCGTCCCGTGTAGTTGACTAGCTCGACCATTAACGTGCGATGAGCAGCAGTTTCCTCTCTCATCCACTACCACTCATCAGGCACTGAGTGGAATCGCTCTTTTTCCTTCACAACTTCTCATTGAACATGGACGCCCTCAACCAATACTGCCAGTTTTTAGAGTGGGTCCCACCTTTAGTGCTTAGCCTTTATCCCATGGTTTTCCCGATTCTCATGCAACCAAGCACTCGGGGCTTCTCGAATTTGAGGTTTTTTGCCCAATGATGTGCATCAAAAACTGCCTCTGGTTCCCGATACGGGCCTCCCAGGGGCTAACTTTACCTCCCGTACAAACTCCATGGGCCTCAGTTAGTGCACTTTGACCGAGGTCCTCGTCGTTCCACGCTGGCTGCCATTGCCACTAGTTTAGAGGTGTTGTTGGTCGTTGTTTTAAATCCTTTGAGGTTTGTCCCATCTTGGTATAGCCATGGCTCTGTCAATCATTCTTTATGGATCCAATTCATATCACCACCCACCTCTTCCACCTAGACCTTTAGTTAGTTTCATCAGTTTCCTTGATTATAACAGCATTTACTATTTTTAATAGTTTTTGGGGTCCTCAACTTTCGAGGTTGTTTTGACCCCCTAAATAACGTTTTTTAAGGTATGAAACAAGAAAATTTTCATCATAAATCCTATAGTACTTGGAGAGATATTTCTAACAAGGTATCGTATGCACCAAATGGAGATCATATGATCAAGTTACGACCCAAGGAAGTTGGTTGCCCAACTAACCCCAATAGGACCTGCAAATTCTTGGCATTCCATTCTTTGGGGTTATGGTTTTTATTGTTTAGGTTTTCCCTTTGTTGCTCAATAATAAAAAGGCCCTTGAGCTTCATGGTAACACAGTTCAAAGGCATGTAGCCACCACATCTCTTCTCAGAGATAAGCTACCACCGCCTGAGCTAGTTTATTTTCATTTTGCTTGTAAGCATCTTTTAGTTCTTTGATATTAATGAAATGAAGATTTTTTTATGTTGCATCTTTGTTTTTATGTTTATATCTGTATTATGTTGTGTTCCTACAGAAGTTTGAATCAAATGTTGGTAAAGGATGGATTATTTTTTTATTCATTGATAATATTTGAATTTGTACATGGGTTGAATTTAGGGGATATATATGTCCTTAAATGTTTTATCGTAGAAAGAGTGCTACATATTTGTACATCTTCATTATTGATGCAAAAGAGTATAATGAATGAGATGTGTTGAACGATTATGGAAATCATATGGAGGAAAGTATGGAGGATGTGATTGGCATATGGATGAATTTCATATAATAATGTGAATTATAAAAATAACTCATTACATATGTATATAATGAAAAGTGTATATAATATTATGAATGAGACTTGGACAGAAAGGCACAGGAACGAGGGTTTGCAGTTCACGAATGTAGTAGATCTAGGGTTTGAAACTAGAAAAGCACAGAGTCAGAGGAACAGAACTCCACAGAAGGGGTCAAATCCCGACCCGACAAATGGAAAATGAGGGGTCCATAGGGACCCCATCGTATAAACAAATAATGCTAAACAGACCGACAGCATAGGAGGGTGTGCAAATTCCAGGATATGGTAGGTCATAGAAAGCAGAAGGGACCAGCAAAGGACGGAAAAGTTTGGAAGGCAATGAGGATTACAAAACTCAGAAGCTGAAAGGACACGATAACGGAAATCGGACAGAAAATAGAGGCAGGGAGAAGTCAGCACAGGCACATTTTGTGCATGAAGACAAACGAGAAAAGAAGCAGATAGAAGAAGAAGGGGCTCAAAATCAAGATAAGAAGGAACAAGAAGACAAGTTAGAAATAGGCAATGGTAAAAAGACTCAAGGACCATGTAAACCTAAGGCAAAAGAAACCCTAAGAGTGGTGATAACAGACCAAGAAATCCAAGCCTATCAGGGTCACATGATCAAACATGCAGTGATCTGCAAGTTCATGGGACTCTGGCCAACAGAAAGGGCACTATGCCAATGGATAAAGCAGCAATGGAAACCCAAAGGTGATGTTAGACTGCACTTTGGAGCCAAAGGTTTTTTCACTGTCGTTTTTGCTAATCTAGAGGATAAGGATAGGATTTTTGGTGGCGGACCTTATTTCTTTGCCTTTGCAGGTCTATACATTAGGCCTTGGAAGCCCAATTTTGTGCCAGAAAATGAAACCTTCAAGCAGGTGTCGGTCTGGATTTTCCTCTTCTCCCTACCAATAGAGTATTGGGGCAGGCAGCTTTAAAACAAATAGGTGATAAATTGGGAACCTTCATAAAAGCATCAGAAGCCACCCTATTGAGAAGATACACCTCCTGTGCCAGAATCTGTGTAGAAATGGATGTGTTGGGGGCACTGCATGAGGGACTGTGTCTGGAATATAGGGATGAAGATTATTTCCAAGCTATTGATTACGAGCAAATTCCATTGTGATGCAGAAAATTTCATGAGCATGGAAATTTAATCAGAGAATGCCCATTAAATAAAACTGTGGAAGAACCCAAGGTAGACCAAGCAGAGAAGAACAAGGAATTCTTTACTTGACCAAGAGCGAGACAAAGAGCAAATAGGAAACGACCAAATAAATCAAGCACATCAAAAGGCAATACTACCAATGCTTTTGTAGCTCTGGAGACCGAAACTGAATTAGAAGACTACAATAAGGAGCAAAACACATCTGAAGAAAATAGAACTACAACTAAACCTAAAAATCAAACCGGGGAAAAAAATCTCTCAAGCATCATATTACAGAATCAAGAGGTAACAGAAGTGGAAAATGAAGACTCAGAAATGATCACAAGTGACATAGGAAGTGATGAGATGGAACTGACAGACATACTAGAGCAAGAAGGAGTTAATCTACCAGACATGGTAGAAAATTGGAAAAAGCAGGGGATGGAACACATAGCGGAAGAAGAAGTCAAGAGAATCAATGAGATACTAATAGCAAGACAAAGAGTAGAAATAGAAATCTAGGGCAAGAACCTGGGCATAGCCAAAGGGATGGGTTTCTGAAACAAAGGTCTACTTCAGACCTTCGCAAGTTCCAAACAAGGGAAAAAAAAGAGGACACAGAACCAATCATGAGGTGCTACAGGAATTGGGTCAAATTCTCTTAAGCTCGGGTAAGATGAAAACTCTAGAAGCTTTTTCTCTAAACTACTAAATCTTGTTTTAAAATGAAAGTCATCTCTTGGAATGCTAGGGGGCTCAATAGCCAAATGAAACAGCGTCTTTTAAAGAAGAAGGTCCAAAAGAACAAACCTGATATTATTTTTGTGCAAGAAAGCAAATGTGAAAGTAGCACTATTCGTAACATAAGCAAGAAACTAGGAAAACATATGGAATATATGGAAACTTCCCGTAGTGGATGTAGGTTTTAACCCCGTACAGAAATTACCTGCATACGAATTCTAAATCACAGGAAATAAAAATGCGAGAGCATAACGCATAAACACATATACACAGAGATTTCCCACTGGATCTCAAAACCGAGACTACCAATTTGATTTTTCATTATATTCCTTTCAATGTTATAATACATATTTATACATGCCGAAGCATCCAATACCATGGACCGAAAACCATCGCGTCCAAAACCATGGACCGAAAACCATAGGTAGGTTCACCAACCTAATATAGGGTCCAAAAAAAAATTTCTCG